>JABAJX010019845.1:0-45662 GCA_018221735.1 Termitomyces sp. K1Aa
ACTTCCCAATGTTCTTTGTCTGTCGTCAGATTTCGCGGCAGCGTCCCGTCCGTCATCTCCACTCGTCGCTGTCTTGTAGAAGAACTTGTCCCTCATGCACCAAGGCCCTTCCCTCTTCACTTCCTGCATGCCCAAATTGTTGGCATATATCCAGGCTACCACAAGATACCAAGCACCACGAAATCTTTGGTCTTCCTGATGAGCCAAATCCTTTTGTCATCCATCTCCCCACTTTGAAGGAGAGATTCCGCAGTGCACAGGCATTATGCCATCCTGATTCCTGGGCTTCTAAGGGTGCTGTATGTCTTTCATCTTTTCGGAAATCAAAGGCTGATCTTATCTAAAAGAGTAAACACGAAGTTGCACAAGCTCTTTCGGCACGTATCAACGAGGCCTACCAGTGCCTTTTGAAGCCATTGTCCCGAGCAGAATACATCTTGGACCGCCATCGTCTGCCAGTTTCAGAAACGGACCAGATTGACGATGTCCAATTCATGTCTGAAATCATGGAGGCCAGGGAGGTGATAGAAGATGCAACGGAAAAAGCGCAAGTGGAGCAATTGGTTGAAAAGAACGCTAGTTCGTTTTTTCTAGCTTGTCATCAAGCGGTGGTTTGACCGAGTCTTTGTCTAGGCGAGATCCAAGAAACAGTCCAAGAACTTGAAAGGTTGATTGGGAGAACACAATGGGAGGATGCAAAGGCAGCTGCTATCCGTCTTAAATATCTGCAGGGTATCGAGCGAGCTGGGAAAAAATGGCTGGATAACGCATGATAGGAGTACACAAAGTTGTAAGCTGGTTTCACACAGATGGATGTGTCTGCCATCTTTTCCTTGATATCACCGACGATACTGCTTTACGTTGGGCAGCGTTCGTTGCAACCCTGGTTATTTCACAACACCTGTGTAGCAACTCAATTTATCGGTATTGAGGTTGCTTAGGAAGGCTTCTATACATTTGTGCAACTAGCTAGACCTGTAGTAGTCTGAAGGGAGGGTGTAATGAAATCTTGGCCGAGCGGGAGAATAAGCTGAGTGAGCCTACGACTCCAAGTGACATCGCGCGCACTTTTGAAGTACATACATATCTGAGGTATGTGAAAAGCTGCTAGAAACAGAGTGTCTTCAACACGATGCGAGAGTTTCCAAATTGCCTCTAAATCCTTACGGGAAGTCACCCACTACTACTAATTTAAAGCGCAATAGAAAAACGCAATGTTTCTGTCATAGAGAGAAAAGACATACTTATCAATTTGTGAGATCTGAAATTCGGCAATATCCGATCGAATTTTTTGGTTTACCAGACTGCACATCCACCCATTGCATTGTCCTCGACTGTTTGCTCTCTAGCGCAGGGTATTTCTTTTAGCTTGGCTCGAGGTGTTCTCTTATCCTTTGAATTCCAGGTTTGCTGCCGTCTCCCATTCCTTATGAGACTTGCTCTCTTCTTACGGCAAAGGCATCGCCTCCTCATGCAATTTGACCCCACCAGAAGCACCATCTCCTCTCAGGTATCTCAATCACTCAAGCGACCCCTTTCTCAGCAATCTGCTGCCAAGCTCAAGCCTGAACCCCCCAAAGTGCCTCGTATCCACACCCCCGACAACTCATCTTCTTTTTCGCATTCGAGACAAGCCAAGTCTGTTCGAGGTTCCAAGAATTCCACAACAACCACTCCCTCTGCCTCATCCATGGCTCCTCACTCATCCACGGGAACGGGATCTCGCAGCTCTCGCCACCATTTCAATTCGGCAGGTTCTTTGTCTCGCCCCTCCAAAAGACGAGGAGGCCCAAAACCGATGTTGGTCAGGACTCTCGAGGGCCCCATGCATGATGAAACGCACATTCAACGCACACTTCTTACTGTTGTAAAGCCTATACATGAAGCAACGCCAAAATCTAGTCTTGGAAATGTCGCCCAAGTTGCTTGTGACAAGATGCCAACGTACAAATCGGTTGAAGGGCACGTATTGAACGAGATAACTGGACAGATGACCAAAGTCTGGCGGTCAGTCAAGGCCATGCATTGTTCATCACACATCTAAATCCATACTATAGGACAACCGTTACACTGCATCTAGAAGCGCCAATTATGGGAACAGGAGATCACCCCACAAGAAAAGAATCGGAAAGGCTGGCGGCTCTTTCTGTCGTTTACCAGCTACAGACGCTCGGACTAGTAAGTTTTGCCTCATTCTGGTAATATGGGTTTACATGATTATATCTCTAGCTTGATAACCCCAGTAAACTGCGACCAAAAAAAGTTGAACAAGTGGAGATTGTGCTTTCCGATGGTGAAGTTGTGCACTACGAGCAAGCACGGAATTTCATGGATTACTATTGCCGACGCTTTAACTTTGGCAAGCCTGATATAACTTTCCACGAACTGCATAAGAGCGGAGCTTGGGA
Organism: Termitomyces sp. K1Aa; assembly: GCA_018221735.1. Lineage (NCBI taxonomy): Eukaryota > Fungi > Basidiomycota > Agaricomycetes > Agaricales > Lyophyllaceae > Termitomyces > Termitomyces sp. K1Aa. Next base: position 2,409 of record JABAJX010019845.1, read on the forward strand.
GGCTACTATGGCTGTCGGAGGTAGGAGAATCGGTCTTGGATCTGCTGCTACCAAAAAGGGGTCACAGATGGCATGTTATCTCGACGTGACGCAATATTTGGAAAGTTGTGACCCAGAGCTATGGAAAGCATTTGTCGAGGCGGTCAAGACTGGCGCTGACCTTGGTCTAGCTCCAAAGGTCTACTTCCAGATGAGCAACAGGCTTGATGATGAACTTCGTGATCTGAATGCCGACATACAGAAAAGCAAGTTGTATCGAAATCGACCAGCTGTTGCGCCTTCAACATCAGCGGACTCCCGAGTCATTGTTACGCCACGTTTTACTTCACGGAAGAATAACCAGGAGTCCATGAAAGTGAAATCCGAAAAATTACTCACCCGTCATCGAAACTATCTTTCCGATCCCACGATGGAGCGATTACGAAACGCCAGGATGTCACTGCCCGTCTTCACTCGCGCAGACACTATCATCAATCATATCCAGAACAACGATGTCACCATCTGTATGGCTGCTACAGGTTCTGGTAAAACAACTCAAATACCTCAGCTTATCCTGGATTCATTCATTGAAACTGGGAACGGTGCTTCTTGCAACATAGTCTGTACTCAACCTCGTCGTCTAGCAGCCATAAGTGTTGCGGATCGTGTAGCAAAAGAAAGAGGTGAATCTCTGGGGAATTCGGTTGGATACCAAGTTCGATTTGAGGCCAGGCTACCGGAAGAGCGTGGTTCTATCACATTCTGTACCACAGGTGTGTTCTTGAAACGACTTCAGACTGCATTGTCCGGTGGGACCCATCCTGGGAGCGGCAATCTCGATGACGTCACCCATATCGTTGTTGACGAAGTTCATGAACGTGACGTTGACACGGATCTATTACTTGTCGTGCTTAAACGGCTTCTAGCGGACAGGAAGGCGAAGAACAAACCATTAAAAATCATTCTCATGAGCGCTACAATTGATCCGACATTGTTTCAGAGCTATTTCCTGGATGACGACGGCCAGCCGGCAAAAGTCATCGATGTTCCAGGGCGTTCTTTTCCAGTTACAAAGTACTTCTTGGACGATTTCGTACCAAAACTTTTGGAAGGACCGCGAAGGTGGATTCTCCAGCAAGATTCTGTCGTTAAATATTTGAATCAAGAACTCGGATCAGCTGCTGCGGCACTGGGAGTGCCACCCAACCGTAACCCAGGAGAGAGGGAAGCCATTGAACTTCCCTATCCTCTGATTGCTGCGACAATATCCCATGTCCTGCAATCCTCTGACGATGGTCACGTTTTGGTCTTCCTTCCAGGTTGGGATGACATCGTTGCTGTCCAGCGCGCATTGCAATCGCCGCAAGGGCAATTGGGCCTGGACTTTAATGACTCATCGAAATTCTCTATCCACTTGTTACATTCGACAATCCCTCTTGCTGAGCAACAGGCCATATTTGAACCCCCACCTGCGGGTATCCGTCGCATTATTCTTGCTACCAACATAGCCGAAACTTCGATTACGATCCCTGATGTTGTCTACGTTGTAGATACTGCGAAGGTCAAAGAACAGCGGTATGATCCCGAGCGTCACATGTCGTCACTTGTATCCGCTTGGGTTGGCTCATCAAACCTAAACCAACGAGCAGGGCGAGCCGGACGCCATCGACCAGGTGAATACTTCGGAATCCTAGGTCGTGGCCATTCGGAAACTTTGAGCCCTTACCAAACGGTTGAAATGAAAAGGGTGGATTTAAGCAACGTCGTTATGCACGTGAAGGCTCTCAACTTCCCTGGTATGATTGTCGAGGAAGTGCTGGCGGCCACCATCGAGGCACCTCTCCCAGAACGAGTCGCCGCGGCAATGAAGGATCTCCAAATGGTAGGGGCTCTTGACGGAGAGAAGAACCTCACCTCCTTGGGCCGTGTTCTCTTACAGCTACCAGTCGAAGCACAGATGGGTCGTTTGGTCCTTTATGGAAGCTTTTTCCGCTGCCTAGACCAAGCCTTGACTCTGGCCGCTATCTTGACGAACCGAGATCCGTTTGTGTCGCCCATGCATCTCAAAGCAGAAGCAGCTGCTAAAAAGAATTCTTGGTCCCCACTAGAGTTCAGGTCAGATGCTCTTGCCACCCTACAGGCATACAATGCATGGTGGGCAATACAGTCTCGTGGTGAATATATCAGAGCGAATAGGTTTTGCGTGGAGAATTTCCTTGCAAAACCCACCCTTCTTATGATCCAAAAAATTAAGGGACATCTCCTCCAATCCTTGTATCACGCCGGTGTCATCGACGTGTCCGCAGGTGGCCTCGTCAATAGCTCGAATACACAGTATACCGTTCCACCTGAATTGAACGCGAACGGCGATTCCTTACCTCTCCTAGCTGCCCTTATTTCCATTGCTTCTCAACCCAAGTTCGCCATTCGCGTAGGAGAAAGGACCTATCGTACTATGCAAGATAAGGTTGGAATATTTCTTATCTGGATATAATGATGCTGACTCCTCACTAGACAACCTTCATTCACCCATCAAGTGTTAACAATCGAAAGAAAGACACTTCGGACCGAGAGTCGGGTTCTGGCGAAAAGCAACTATATGCTTTCACAGAGAAACGCCAAAATATCTCAACAGGCACGACAAATCCACAAACTTTCCTTGTCACGACCACTCGTCTGGATCCTATGACTTACATGCTTTTCGGCGCGTACAAACTTCAAGTGACAGAACGCGGTCTCGAATGTGATAACTGGTTACCCATAGTCGGTAACCTTGATGCCCTAGACGATGTCTCACGTCTGAAAACTCTGATGGAAGGATGTATGCTCAGAGTATTTGAAGGCATCACGATGGGAAGAAGACATCGTCGAGGTACAGTACCCATATTGCCTCGAGAGGAGGCGGAATCTGGTGATGAGGACGAGGACAGAGATTATTCTCTCTCGCGGGACGAGGTCAAAGAGTTAGATTTAATGACTCGAGACGTCGTACGGATCCTTAATCGTTACAGTGAGGAGCGAATGGCCTCTCAATCGCGTCAGAACTCACGTCCAGCAACACCGATGGGCTCACCATCTTCACAACCTATTCGTATACCAGGTTCGGTTTCGGGGTATTCGACTCCGACCATTGGGGGATCAATGTTCAACTCCAGGCCAGGCACTCCTAGCAGACTGAGAAGGTTTTGATCGTCGATATCCTCCTTTATACACCTTTTGTTCTTCTGAATTAATCCGAACATTGGTTTTTATATAGCCTAGGTTAATGACGTATAATACCGTTAGATGATAATTCTGTATTTTTCTATTTCTAAACAGTTTGACTATTATCGCAACCCAGGTCAATACTTCATAGTTCTATGTACGGGTGCCATGCCGAGGCGTATCACCCGACCAAGTTGACATTTCTCTATTTTCTGTAATATAACCTTCAAGTTCGAGTATATGAAATCACTTATGCTGCCTAGATAGTGTATTGTTACTAGTGGAAATATGAAGTGATGATTCACGTGCACTGGAATGATCATAGTATCGACTTCGCGAGTGGTGACTATACTGTTACATACAACTGTGTTTTGATTATTCCTCTCTTCGCTCAGGTTCATCTAGGTGTCTTAGGTTTCTCGATCACTTTCCTCCTCAGAATCATGGCTACCAGTATGCGTGGACTGACACAGGTCTGTGCCCTGGTTTATCAGTGACTGAGCGTCTGACAAGGATCCCAGTTCATCGCGGACATACGCGGTGCACGAGTACGAGACCTGGAAGAGAAAAGGATCAATAAGGAGATGGCAAATATCAGGAAGAAATTTAAAGGTCTTTAGTCATCCATGCGCTTGTACTTAATATCCTTTGACGTCGTGACTTTCAGACGGAAATCTCGACGGCTACCAGAAAAAGAAGTGAGTCTTGCCGTCTGCAAAACCTGCTGTTGCCATTGACGACCCAAATTGAGATATGTTGCAAAAATTATATTCACATATATCCTGGGATACAAAGTAGATGTGGGCCATATGGAAGCTGTAAACCTCATCTCAAGTTCAAAATACAGCGAAAAACAGATAGTATGTATCGGATAGGTTCGCATTGTTCAGATATTCAGAACTGACATTCTTTAGGGATACCTCGCAGTGACCTTGTTGATGCATGAGAATTCCGATTTCTTGCGCCTTGTAGTCAATTCTATCCGCAAAGATCTGGACGGAAACAATGAGGTTGATAATTGTTTGGCTTTACATGCGATTGCAAATGTTGGTGGGAGTGAGATGGCCGAAGCATTAGCAGAGGATGTTCATCGTTTACTTATCTCCCCGTGCGTGTGTTGTAATATTCCCTTTACTTACTTTCTTACTTTGTCTAGGACCTCTCAAACATTCGTCAAGAAAAAGGCAGCTTTAACATTACTTCGTCTCTATCGAAAACATCCCGATGTAATTCCTGCCGCTGAGTGGGCTTTGAGGATCGTATCTATCATGGATGATCCTGACCTGGTGATTCAATCGCTCGCTGGATGCTTGCACACGAATAACTCATTTACTCGTCAGGGCGTCGTAATCTGTGTTACTAGTTTAGTTATGGCTCTAGCTCAAGACAATCTTGACGCATACGCAGTGTGTTACACGAAAGCAGTCGATCGTTTGTATCGCGTATGTGTGTCGATGTACTTTTATGTCAATGACGCTGATCGATCTTTTACAGTTGGTCATCGAACATGAATACTCAGCAACCTATGCCTACTACAAAGTTCCATCTCCATGGCTACAAGTGAAGCTCCTTCGTTTGTTACAATACTATCCCCCGTCAGGTAGGTAACACCAAAGATCCGACACATTGTCAACCTGCTTGACCGTGCTATATCAGAGGATCCGACAATACGTTCCGTCCTCCACCAGGTTTTGCAGACGGTCATGAACAACAGTGCGGAACCTACCCGTAATGTGCAACATAACAACGCACAGCATGCTGTGCTCTTTGAGGCGATTGGTCTTGCTATCCATCTGGACAGTGCTTCTCCTCTTGTTGGAACAGCAGCCGTCTTACTTGCTCGATTCATATCATCCAAAGAAACCAATGTCAGATACCTAGGTTTGGACACAATGGCTCACCTCGCAGCTCGTGCAGAATCTTTGGAACCCATCAAACGACATCAGAATACCATTATTCTTTCTTTGAGGGACAAGGACATATCAGTCCGTCGCCGGGCTTTGGACCTCTTGTATAGCATGTGTGATATTGACAATTCGGAACTCATTGTCGGCGAGTTGCTGCGGTATCTCAAAGTTGCGGACTATGCTCTCCGCGAAGAAATGGTTCTAAAAATTGCTATTCTAACCGAGAAATATGCCAGTTCGTACAAATGGTATGTCGACACTATTCTGCAATTAATCAGTGCTGCTGGCGATCACGTCGGAGATGAGGTTTGGTATCGTGTGGTTCAGATCGTGACAAACACGGAGGATCTACAAGAATATGCAGCTAAAGTCGTATTCGAACACCTGAAAGCGCCTTCAACTCACGAAAGCCTTGTCAAAGTTGGAGGTCACTTGTTGCCTTGTCATTTCAGATGATTCGTTCTCAAGGACTTAACAGGTTATATTCTTGGGGAATACGGACATCTGGTGGCGAATGACCCCGGCTACAGTCCACTAGAACAGTTCCAAGTTCTTCACACAAAGTCACAATTCTGCGTCGCCTCCACTCGATCTCTCCTCCTATCCACTTATATCAAATGGGTCAATGTATTCCCCGAAATTAAACCTCAGCTTCTCAATATTTTTGAGCGGTATCGACATGTTTTAGATGCGGAACTACAGCAACGTGCTTGCGAATTCTATGCCTTAGCATCAAGGCCAGATGATGACGAGCTACTTCAAAACGTTTGTGAAGAAATGCCGCCTTTTCCACCCCGTGTGAGTGCCCTCCTCGGACGACTAAATATGAAACACGGCGATACGGAGGATAAACGAACCTGGGTTCATGGAGGCAAGGAAGCGAATCTGGACCGAGATGCAATGAAGCGAAAGCCAGAAGGTAGCGCTTCCCCGATTGCCGATAAGGATGATATCATTGGTTCTCTCACTGGTTTAGAGCTGCCAAAGGAAATAACTGACACTACAGTGGCCTCTAATCCTCCAAACCAAACTCTACGCCTCACAGTCAGGCCTAATGTTGACCAATGGTTTGACAAACTTACATACACCGCAGAAGGTGTACTCTACGAGGATGACCAGTTGCAAATTGGTCTCAAGTCTCGCTTTCAAGGACACTTGGGCCAATTGGCTATCTACATTGGAAACAAAGTATCCGCCCCGCTGACATCGTTCACGACAGCAATCCATGTCAATGACTCCGACGCCCTCACTGTCACGTTCGCAAAAATGCCCCCCAGCATAATTGCACCCCGGACACAGACCCAACAACTGTTACACGTTGAATGTAAACAAATGTTCTCGACACCTCCCGTCCTCACCGTTTCTTATTTGGCTGGTTCACATCAAACCATATCAATCCGATTACCTGTCGTCATCACAAAATTTTTCGAAGACGTCAAACTTGGCCCGTCCGACTTTTTTGAGAGATGGAAGCTTATCGGCGGACCTCCTCGAGAGGACCAAATTATATTTCCGATTACTCTCAATAATGTCGGTCAGCTAGACATGGGTAGATACCGGCAAGTCGTGTCCGGCCATCGCCTCAGTCTTCTCGACGATGTTGACACTAATCCTAACAATCTTGTTGCTGCTGGTGTCCTACACATGTCTATCGAAGGCAAGGTCGGCTGCCTTCTACGTCTCGAGCCCAACAAGGAGGCGAAAGTAAGTCTCTCAGATTACTCAAACATAGCTGAAGTGACTCATTTTGCTTTAGCTTTGTCGCTTGACTGTGAGAAGCACTTCAGAGACTGTTGCAACTCAAGTTCGCAAATCAGTCCAACATCTCTTGAAAGCAGACTTGTAGTCTTATCCTTGTCTCTGTATACCACATCACATACATACACTACCAACGGATTAATAATCACGAGAATTTGTGAAACTTTGCTGTACAATGAGTATCAATACCCCGCGGTCTCTTCAACAGAACTATCGCCGTAAAATGTTCTTAAGATTAAAGAGTTCTCGTACCCGTCGACCCGTGGGATCAGGATCGATCGATTGTGACGGGAGCCCATAAGATAGGATCGACTCAGTCGAAGTGGATTTGAGGTGTACGCGTGTATGTTGCGCACTGGTAATATCTGGATGATGAACAACGATGCGTGACGACGGGTGGGTAGAGGGACGACCGAAGGGGGAAAATGTATTAACAGGAGACGGGGCGGTAGACGGCCGAGACGACCGAGGCGGTCGACGATTATTGGAAGAAGCTGTAATGAGAGAGAACCCACTGTCAGCAGAAAAGTTGTAACTCTAGACAGTAATACATACCCGAAGGAGAAGTTGACTGACAGCCAATTTTTGTATTTGACTGGCTGACTCGCGATAAAGCTTGCTCCTCAATATCAAAACATGTAGAACAAATCTCATCCAATTTTGAACCAGGAGGGTCATAAGGCTTGAGCTGCGCTCGAAATTCCACAGATTTTCGGATTACAGCGGACGAAATCACTGCCAAATACCGGGGAATATCTAGTAAGTCCGCCAACCGCGGAACAGCTTCTTTATCCAGGACGCGCATTGTCGAGGAACGCTGGTGAAGGTGAGTTTCGATCTCGAGTTCTCGTTTGTTGCTGGAGGCCTGATGATAAGGTAAGTCTTTGTTCGCATTGGAGACAACCAGAATGTAATCAATCATGGCAGGCGTCCTCTCGGCAATGAATCCCGTCATTCCACGCATGTATTCCTCTTTAAAATTCTTTTTTGTTGTGCAGAGTCAATAAACATTAGCAGGCGGTATGACACATCACTTACTACAATCGTAGGCATGTTCAGATTTGCCAAACTTTGCAGGACCTTAGCTATTAAGGTGAGACTACGATGGACTTGTGGAGGGGGTATACCTGTTCAAGAATGAGAACTTGATTCAAATTCATGACACATTGCAATACCCAGGTGAAACCCGAAGAGATGTGGATTGAGAATGGCAGGAACAATGAACCTGAGAAAGCAAAACGCGGTTACACATCTGTATTGCAGGTTTTTATGTGATTCCTTAGAGAGTTCTGATCTGAATCTCTTCTCCACGAGGACTCTCAAAGTCTCGAAGAGGCGACGCAACTCCCTCATAGAGTGTCAGTCTTTCTATATCAAGTATAATATCTTGTGAAACAACATACTGTGGACATTCTGACCTGACGGCATAGATCTGGTCCAAAAAATCTTGACACCAGGTGGTGAGCAATTCAAAATTCCGTTCAATATCTTTCAGACCCTTGCCCCGACGTGCAGGATCAACTTCTATAGCAATTTTTTCCCTGCATAGCCTTCGAATGACACTTCCAACGCTAGCCTCCAGGAACGCCTTCCCATACCAGTTCATGCATAATTCCATGACTCTAGATAAGGTGGTATTTCCTCGGAAAAGTGTGTTCTGGGCTGAGAGGCACATCAATGCTGAGTATGGCAGGGTCAAACTTCAAGCTCACCGGGTGAAGCTGCATTTACTTCACGAGCAGCAAATTCCTGGATATGGTTGACCAACAGATCTTGATCAATAGCAAGGGACATCAGTTGTAGTGAAACATTTTTCATTTTAAGTTTATTCTCGAAATCGTCGATCCAATCCATAAAGTTACGAGAATTTAAAGTCTAGCATATGCATATGGAAGTCAACCGATGATTGAAAAAGGATGATAGGAAGGTTTACAATGCATACCTGAAGAAGCGATGTATAAGCTGCTTGAGGAAGAATGATTTCCCTGCATCGAGTTGAACGATAAGGAAAACAGATGTATCGCAAAAAAGCTCACTCATTGACGAGGATTTTGAGTCTTAGTTCACCGACTTGGATGTCATTCGCCGTAGACCCACTATGAAGGATAGGAAACCAGCCTTCAACTAACTCTCCTCGACGGAAGTGAGGTAGTAAAATTGTTACAGAACCTAATATCGTGGTCTTCATCATTTTCTTGTCACGCCGAATCAACAAAACAAGGGAATCGAACGGGGGCAATTCAGAGAAAGTAAAATTTTCAAGCCAGTCTGGAGATCCAGTACCCCTTTTCTCTGAGGTCTGAGCACAGAGGATGCCATTGAGGTGCACATGACAAGATACCGTAAAGTCGTCGGATTCGCCGATATCTCCAGGTGATCCATTTTCCAATAGCTTGACAGAGCCCAAACCCCGACCTTGTACCACGGTCAATTCCAACTGCCGCCACATACGATAAGAGCCACCGTCAGCAGGAGATGAAAGCCGCCCATAGATTTCGGGCACAGCATATGACCTGAGAAGTACGAACCATGTGTTACAGATCTCATTGCTGGAGAAATGAAGATAGATAGGTTCAGCTGTATGGTTCAGAGTCCAACGTTGTCCTCTGGAAGAAGTTGTGAACAGAAATGATCGCAAGAAGAGAGAGAGCTGACCCGATACAATAGATGCTCAAGCAATCCTTCTTGTCAAATAGTGACAAGTCTGAATGGCGTACGTCGGTTTGGTTCAAAAGATGAATATATACAGTCTGATAGAGCCTGTTCTTCTAAGCAGATCGTCAGTGCACTATGAATTGTAAGATGTTAGGAATAAACTTACGTCGAGATAGATGTTGAGAAGACATCGTTCTCCTTCTCCAAAAAGCTTGCACGTTGCTGGCCACCACGGGCCTTCCGGATGCCCTTTCGATAGTGCGAGCCAACTGGACTTCTCTGCTGAAACTCAATATTATGGATCGTGATGCAAGAGAGACTATTCACCTTTGACCTTTCTATCGTCTGGCTGTGTATTTGCTGATGACTCGGGTTTTTCGCGCCGTTTACGTGGTATTGGCTATAGGATCTAGTTCTTCCATTGGAACATGAACTTAATAATCCCTCTTACCTTCGGCAGTGCTGAAGCGGCAGCGGTGGAGAGGTAGAGTTCAACAGAAACGAAAAACTCCGGAGTTGTAGAAGGCCCGAGAGAATCCCATAGTTCAGACATGCAATAACGTTAGAACAATTCCTGAAGTCGACGCTGGAAGTACTTGGCGAGACAAACGCAGTAAGTAGTGTTGTGCTGAACGTTAGAAGTATTGAAAATCGGAGATTCACAGGACCCGTGCATCTGTGTCATCTGAGTCACATTGTGGCAATGCTTGCTACGTATTGAATCAAAAACATGGAGTAAAGCGAAGTTTCTCTATTCAATCTACCGGACTCGAGATCGATTAGATACCAGTTTGTGCCAACTATGGTTGCACAGAACCGAGTTCTAGTGTACTAGCAGCCAAACTTGTCTACAAATTAGTAATAGAATTAATTTCCAAGGGTATAATGCTCATGACTCCAGTAGTCTGCTGAGTTATGCTTTCACTCCGTTTTGGACCTGCGCGAATCATCAGGAGTCGTATCATTAAGTAGTTACAGGAATTATTTACCGGTTGGCCTTGCCGTCAGCAAGTCCATTGGACTTGGGGAAGTTGGCAGGGCGCTTATATGTTTGGAAATAGAAATTGATGAATAGCCCAAGGTAACTCGTCAGAAGGGCACAACCGAAGATAGCAGCACTTTCTGAGCCAGCACAATCCCCGACAAAGGGAAGGGTATCCGAGAGATACTCCGCGGTCATGTGGTTATAAGCTGGAACGGTGGTGATTAATCTACGAGGCACGCCCTTCGAATGTGCACTTACTTCCGAAATACACAAGAACAAGGTCAATAATGAATTGGGTAATTTGCATGCTCGTCAAGTATTTTTTCCACTGAAGATCGTTACTAAAATAAAGTAGCGACCTTGAAAATGCTCACTTACCCATATCTTAGCACCACCTGCGGTGGCATAGTAGTAGTAGTCTAAAATTTCGGAAAAATCAGGTTTCACAAAAACGCTGACGAGATTGAAGAACTGACACATTACAACATGGACAGCGAGGTTAAGAACGATGACGGCCCAGGACTTGATGAGCATAATGAGCACAAAAACGGCGTATCGTGGGCAGTGAAACTTTGGATACTGACAATACTGGTTCGACCATTCAGTTGAGAATAGCAAAGCAAAGCAGTGGCGGAGTGATGGAAGACATGAAGGAACTCTGTAGATTATCAGCCAGGCTGTTATGTCAGGTGACCGTGACATACGCATGGGTTTCTTCTTGAGGGCAAGGAAAACAGTATCGAGTAGTTCCAAGTATTTGAAATAGTAATTGATCATGTAGTAGAACTCCATTCTCTAAGGCACCAGGTGTTAGATAACCAAGGTGTGTGTAGATAGTCAAACACATACCGGAGTCCAAGACGACGCTGCACAAATAGCGTTGAAGGGACCGTCATTCCAAATAATAGGTACAATCTCTTCCAACATGAGAACAAGCAGAAGAAGGCTGCCACTACTGAGTACGACATTGTGTGCTTGAAAGAGTGTAGTGAGCTTATAAGGCTGTTGGTTTTTCATGAGAGCCTTGACACCAAAGATGACAGCGAGGTAAGCCGTGAGTGTTGCCAGGACAGCAGGAGTCGTCGACAGTGGAGTTTTTCCAGGTACATAGCTCGTCAAATACGTTGGAAGAGAGAAAGGAACATAAGTTAACAAAAAATCAGCAAGGGGAGCCATGAGCGGTCAAGGAGCGAAAAGTCGGAAATTTTGCAAGCGAATTATGTAGAGGAGTGGTTGTGACATCTAACGTTGTCACATCCACACAAAAAGGAACAATCATCTTTATGTAATGTAGTAGTCAATTGATTCCATGTTCATGTGTTTTGGATTCGGTGACCCCACTTCATCCGACCTATATATTTATATATTATATAAATACAAAAGAATACTTATATACAAAAGTCTGGGATAAAGAATGACGAAAGTGATATGTACCGCAGTTGGTGGAGCTAGGCAATGACGAGACATGGACCTGCTTCGAGATCAATGAGGACATTTTCACTACGAACAAGGCGTCAACGACCTCAATCACAATGAGGAGACGATCGGCGACGAATTACCTTTTATTCAAAGGGATGATTTTTTTTAATTGATCGCCTACTTGCGAGCTCCCTAAACCAGGAGTTACGGCACAGACAAAACAAACGGGTGAACTTGACGGCGCCAAGCGATAGGTAGCAAGAACCTGACATCAGGGTACAATTACGTCAGTTCCAATCTATATTACATTCAGTAATTGCAAGTTACACACCCCCGATGTACGAAGAGATTGTATCATGTTATGGATGAATGAAAGGAACTTTGTGCGTAAATCGTGAAGGTCGCGTAGATCCAGACCTAAAGAGAGCAATATCAAGACGAGACTAAACAACCCGAAATGTCTAAGATGTACATGTGTCTGACGAGGAGCTCCATGTGGGGACGGTACAATGTAACTGGATATCCACCTTTCCCGAGCCCAGAATAGATCTGGAGATAGGATGTCAGAGGTAAGAACGGAAAGGCGTCATAAGACAGACTGACTGAGTGAATGGCTCTACCCAGTCTGATAGATTGCCCAACTACATAGGTCCATCAGAGAAACGGGGGGTTTATTGGACAAAGATTTATATACTTCAGAGTCACAATACGTTTTCGGTTGGAATGCGCCCTTTGACAAGATGGGAATATCGATCGGAAGGACTGAGACCATCGGGATGTTTAGTGTATACAGCTTGTAGGGAAACGGCACACCAACCAAATGACCCGGTCTTATGTACTTGTTCCCAGCATGGTCGTAGGTCACATCACGCTCAAAACCGGAACTAACGGAAACGATCGGGGAGTGGTCGAAGCTTTCCAGTTCTAGATCTCCACACGTTGGAGGAATGTCGGAAAGTAGACTTTAGGGTTCAAAATGGATAATAGATATGCGCGTGTTGAGACAACAAGAGGAAAAGGTATGTTCGTTTCAAGCTGAAAGAAAGGCTCTGAAACATTACTAGAACAATCTACACCAGACGTCGGATACTAGGTAAGTAAACCGGGACTGAACGAGATTATACTTTTCCATTCAGCAGCCACTACAAAGTTAACATGAAACCACGGGAATTGGTATGGGGATCATACCAATACCGAAAAGCATGTGAAGTGTTCATTCCCGAGTGATAAACGTATGCATTGAATAATCGAGTCCAGTCGATGGTTTTTGAAGACAGACCGGTGACCCAAAAGAGTGATGAGAGATAAGCGCTAAGCGATGGTGGCGGGCACACTTTTCTTCTGCTTACAACCACGGTCGTGCATCTCAACACATAGAAAAGACATCCGATAGAGTGTAGATTATTGAATATTGAGAGTTCCATGCATTGTAAAAGTATCATTGATAATTTGCCGAGTCCTAAACTTTCTGCACGTGGTCTACTTATGTAAACTTAATGATCGATGACGGCACTTCATCGTGACCGCCGCAGTACTAACTTGGAATACATACTTACGACCTCTCGACCGTTGCCACCAACGATATATTCATCCTTGCCATGTGGTGGCTTGACCCCGGGAAGGAGGTTTTGAATGTGGTGGGTTCAAATTCAAACTGACTTCTTGGCTTTTAAATCGATAGCCCTACCAGTTATTCAATCGCATCCTGGCCCCGTATGTCGAGAATCTCGACCTCAATCAGGTTAACTATGGAATAGGGCAAGGTATGCCCCTCCTTATGCTACGACAAGATTTTGTCATCATTTGACTCAGGTCAACTTGCCCTTTACAATCTGCGACTCAAAAGAGATGCTTTAGACAAGTTTCAACTCCCAATGGATGTTCTCCAAGGTACAATATATGAAATAGGAGGAAACGGTATATTCAACGTCATCTCACTCAGGATACTTGGGAAAATTGTCTCTCTCTCTGCATTGGCTAAACCTGGGCAACCAACCGGTTGAAATCCTAGTTGAGGACGTATATCTCCTTGTCGTCCCTTCTTCTCAAACCTTACGCTATCCTCAAGAGGATGAGGAAAGAGCATATGCTACAAAGCTCGAGAGGTTGGAGAATGCAGAAATGCTTCACATGCGTAATCAGACAGAAGATTCAGGTACGATGTTCGAAAACCGGGTACCACAGACAGTAACTTGCTCTCCAAGGTGAATCCGTGCAGAGTCAGGGGTTATGGGAATCTCTCATTTCCAAGGTTATCAATAATTTACAGATAACTGTTAAAAATATTCATATACGATATGAGGATAATTTAAGTGTTCCAGGCGTACGTCTCTTCTCTTTCAGCCTTGCCGTTTCCTGACACTTTTTGAGTAGCATCCATTTGCAGCCGGAGCTACCCTATCTGAGTTCACTGCCGTTTCTGTCAATGAAGAATGGAAACCTGCCTTCATTGACAGTACCGCTGGCGCAATACACAAGGTATTCAAGGTCCTTCAACACACCTTGTTGCCCTCTTATCACCACATTCTTAGTTGGCAAACTTACAATCACTGGCACTGTACTTCGACACGGATTCTCGCAGTCTGACGAAATCAACCCCCAACGAATTCAAAAACAAATTTCTCGAAATGGTTGGCTCTTTTTCTGTGGCATCAAGTCAAATTTATTGATTTTCTCAGATATCACACAGGGAACGTGATAGCCTCCACCAATTTATACTTAAGCCAGTGTCGGGGGAAGGACGTGTAGGCTCTCACCCTTTGTCTCCCATCCTCATGTTCATGGCCTGCAGATTGTTGTCAATCACAGAATCAATGAGAATACTCCGCGATTTGACGTTCAGCTGATTTTCGACGAGATCGGTGTTGCTCTTGACGATAATCAATATCGGGATATCATCTCTCTCCTTGATATGTATCACGTTTATCTGCGCCAGCGCGAGGTGATGTGTTGCTCAAATGTACCCGACTCGAAATATTGATGATTTATATAGTATCAAAAATATCGACCTCAAGACCATTCCATAAGTCCCGAGAAATCCCGTCTACTGTTTGCCGCTACGGCAGTATTAGAAGGAATTCGCGAACGCAATTACAAATGGACATGGAGTTATTTTGCCCAACGCAGAGACGATCGGAACAAGTATATCGACCTATTCGAGAAGAAAATCTTGAACGTACTTTCGAAGGCAGTGAGTGCCCTCTTGGCCGTTCATGGTGCCTTTTCATCCATGCCCTCTAGGAAATACATGACATTGAAGCTTTGCAAAGGAAATTGTCATATGAAGACATTCGTTTCTACAGGTCCCTTGCCCGGTCACGTCTTCGCAAGGATCAAGCTCTACGCAAAAGGCTCGAGAGTGAAAGACGAAATACAACTTCCCAACAAAGCTGGACCAGCTGGCTTTGGGGCTCGTCAACAAGTGCAACCTCGAATCAGGAATCTGCCCTTACTAATAACATGACAGCTGAACAACGGAAAGAATTGTATGCTGTCCTCGATTACGACGAAAAGGAAGCTCTTACAGAATCCTTACAAGCCCCGCGCGATTCTCTCAAGGCTCGAATCATTGCAAAATTGAACAAGGGATCTTTCACCCTCCGGACCAATCCGCTCGGTGACGTTAAGGAAGTTATTTCGGTTGTCTTCAATATATTTCAGGCTAGTTTTATCCAGCGACCTGACAACTTCGAAGCCTCTATATCTCTGGGAGGACTAGGAGTTTACGATAGCACCACACATGGCAGCCTTTATCATCAGATCGTTCGTGTCAAAGACGCAAGAAATGATGCTGCAGATCCTGTTATAAGTGTGCTCGAAGAGCAATCGCTGGGGGACCCCTTTTTCTTCTTTAAGATTGAAAAGAATCCCCTGGATGAGAGAGCAGACAGTGCGTTGACCCTGCATATGCGTCACATGGAGATCATATACCATCGAGGCTATGTGGAAGCCATTTACAAGTTCTTAAAGCCTCCTGCTAGTCAACTGGAGTCTGTAGAAGCTCTTTTGGTGAGCTACTCCTTGCTTCCTGTGCACTTCTTTGTTTGACGGGATTCAGAATGTTGCAAGCCAAACGTTTGAAGGGTTGCGTAAGGAAACACGAGCCGGCTTGGAATTTGCGTTGCAAACCCATAAAACGATCGACATCCACGTTGACATGAATGCACCTATCATCATCATCCCAGAAGAGTGTGTTATCACTGACTTCGTCATTGTGTCTTCCTCACCACTTCACGCAGTGTGACGTCTCATGTTTGCAAACATCTGGTCATCGATGCAGGCCACATTTCGATCGAGAGTGACCTGGTTGACAAAGATGTCATTAGGTCCATTCAATTCAAGCGTAACAAGAAGTACGAGGACCAAGATTACGAGTATCTTGAATCCCTTATGTATGATAGGGTTTTGCTTAGGTTGGATGCAGCCCAGGTTTGTCACGATTGCTATTATCGATGTCATACCATTCATTTATTCTCAGTTCATCATTGGCAACAATTTGCGAACGTGTTTGGATGCCCTTAATAGTGATTCTAACGATTCTCTGCATCTTTTGGAACGGATAAATATCGATATACAAGTCCAGAACTCGATCGTTCCCACTGTCCTCAGCCTTGCGCGCTTCAAGGTTTCTGGAAAGCTTCCATCACTCAAAGTCAACTTTTCCGATACAAAGTACAAGGCGTTGATGCGACTGATCGATGTTTGCATACCGAAATTTGGGGATGAAGTGAGCTTGTCTGGCCCTATTGCGAGCACAATGCCCGTCTCCTTCCCATTGCCCCACGTACTGTTCGATCCTTCCAAGAAGGACTATAATGTGGAAATCGACGGCGATGGGGACGACGATAGTTCTCATGAAGATTTGTTTTTTGAAGCTGACGACGGAACTAGTGGGGTGCGTTAGGGAAGATATAGTCTAGAATACCGCCTGACTCACAGATTTCAGCTCTTAAAAATACGCCAACGCATGTTTGAACTCACTTTTCAAGTGGACAACCTCCGAGCGACGATCTCAAAGTCTACTTTGGACGACGTGGAGAAGCCCTTAGGTGATATCTCTTTTGAACGCTTCATGCTTGCTTTTGCTCTCTCAAAACATGTCATGAAGATTGATATCAATCTTCGGTATGTTCTTCAATCTTTTTTATCCAGGTCTTTGTACGAATGACGTGTCTCTGAAGCTCTCTTGCTTTGGACCTTGTCCAAACCGCCATATCACAGCCTCTCAGATTCATTTCGTCTGCCAGCACAAGCTCCTCGCTGGAGGATCCTCAAGATCTCCTAATTGTCACCTACACCAAAGTGCAAGAGGAATCTCCTGAATTTGCGAGCGTCTTCGACAGTATAGACCAAACCGTCGATATCCGAGTGTCTACCTTCATATTTCGCGCAGCTCCGGAGCCAGTCATTTCTTTGTATGACTTTGTGATGACGACATTCACATCTGCTAGCTCCCAACCATCGGCCCAAAAAAATCAAGCGGACCAAGTCAGTCAAGAAATCAAGCAACATGATGTCTCAGACGGCAAAATGCGGATTCTTGTGAAGCTTGCAAGTGTACAGGGTGCAGGCATTTTGAATCATTTTTATTTTCAAATCTGACCGACTGGTTAAACAGTTATCTTAATCCACGAATTGCGAAGTCTTGCGACCCTTTCTTTATCTACCGCTGATGTTACGGTCCTGTTGCGACCCAAGACTCTTCGGGTTTCAGGCCGACTGGATAGCCTCACCCTCTGCAATGATACGCAAACGCACGCCATAATGGAAGAATTTAATCACATTATTTCCATCGAAGGCCAAAACTTTGTTGAATTTCGATATCAAACTTTTGATCCCAACGAGGAGTCATATGAAGGGTTCAAATCCTCGATGTATCTCAACGCTGCTTCAGTGAAGATTCACTTTCTAGAGCAGCCTCTTCGTGATATTTATCTTTTCGTCGCTCGGCTTACCAAACTCAAAGGTCTTTATGACGCCGCCACTCAAGCTGCCGTCCAATCAGCTTCAACTATAGAAAGAATGCATTTCGAAGTATCTATTAAAACTCCTATTCTCGTCTTTCCCTCAGACCCGACAAAATCACGGGATACTCTTGTGATGAAACTGGGAGAAATTAGTGCTCGAAACACGTTGGAACCAGTCGTAAACAAGATCGCAGCTAGCCTTTCTGGGGTTCAACTCGTATCGACCTTATATCACCACCGACCTTCAACGTTGAAGATTATTGAAAACATCGACATCAATGCAGACATTGTTCAAACGATCGGTATCGATCGCCGAACTGATAGTGAATACCCAGACACAAAGGTCAGTTCATTCAGTACAATAAGTTTCTCTCGCTTACGGACAATTGTAGGTTGTCGTCAAAGTCTCCGATGTCAAACTTCACCTCACCCAGGTGCAGTACGCTCTAGTCATTCGTCTCTCCCAATCCATTCCAAAGGTCCTGGAGAGTTCATCAAACGGATCTCCATCATCAACAACTCCCGTGGTCATTCGGAAATTTTCGGACACTGCTGTTGATTTGGAACCTGAGCTCAGGACGGTACCTTCAAGTTCTACGAAAAAAATTTGGACATCCCTTGACCTCGTCGTTTCAATCAACGCCGTCAAGCTCCACCTCTACGACCTTAATGCGACTGCGGAAAGCAACTTGAAAGACCATGGAATTGCTCGGTTCGCTCTCAATGATAATACCCTTCGTCTCAAACTGCTTTCAGATGGTTCGGGGGAAGCTCAAGTTATTCTACGGTCTTTCACAATGAATAACACCCGTCCTGGAAACACGAAATTCCGAGAAATCATACCCGCTGCGCAGCATGACCGCAATCAATTTATGATACTCTACACCATATCTGGTGGAAAGAATAGCTTCTTAGTCCTCTCCATTGATTCCCCCAAAGTCCTATTCGCCATCGACCCGGTCTTCGCTTTACTCGCATTCTTTACAAGTCCATTCACGTCGCAAGTTCTTCATGTAGACGAAAATTCGGTGCCAACTGCAACGGCCGACAACACATCGAGTAGTCATTCAAACTTCCGCGTGGACCTTCATGATCTCTCTGTCAGTGTTCTTGAGAATGATTCAGACCCAAATTGTCAGTCTATAACTCTCTCCGTTAATCAAATACTCCTGTCACAACAGGTATTTCATTCTTAAGACATCTCCCTCAGAGTTTATTGAGGACACATTTCAGGGCATTATGGCACTTTCTGTGAATCGTCTGGGGATGTCCCTGATCCGCATGGGAAAGGCTTCGGAGAGCGTTCGATTTCTGGACGATGTTGACTTGACAGTGTCGTTCGATAGCAGGTCATCACTGTCCCAAAAAATGACCCTTATTGAGATTGCAGTAAAGCCTATCATCTTTCGAGCATCATACGGTGACCTCAATTTGATAACCTCCATTATCAATAAAGCCGTCTCTTTGTATGGTTCGACCAACACACAGATTCCTTCGCAAGCAAATGTAGGATCAGGATCTACATCGACGTCAAAATCCCTTGGACCTGGCATTCGGCATCAAACACTTGGAAAGGCACATGTTCTCATGTCCAAGGAACAGGTGAAACAAATCAGGTTGTCTATTTGACGTGTGCTCACTGGCATATGGTAGTTGACCGGTTCTTTCGACGGGTTTCGTCTCGTGCTTGTCAGCGACATGAATGAGCAGCCCATGTTGCATCTTAAGATGAAGCCATTTATCATTGGTGCGAAAGATTGGTCTGGGGAGGTAGGATGCATTCGCTTACTATCCTCGAGAGCTAATGTAGTTTCGGCAGTTGCAAGCGACGACGACCATGGCTATCCATGTCACTTATTGGAACTTGACCAACTCTCATTGGGAGCCTTGTACGTACAGATTGATTAGTGTCCGAGTCTCAAATCTCATTTGATCAGTGATCGATCCCTGGGCATTTACAATCGGGGTGCGTCGATCATCTATCTTCCTGTTCCGATCTCTGAGCAACATTAGATTTCCAAAGACGCCACCACAGGGACCACCATAACATTATCTGCCCGTGAGCGCTTGGATGTCAATATAAGTACTACCTTCGCCGAATTAGTCACAACGTCTATCAAGTTATGGGGGAGCGAGGTCGGACATTCACTGCAAAAATCCCGTGGCACCTATGCGCCGTATCGCATTAGGAATCGTACAGGCTCGGCCATACTCGTTTGGTCTGATATGGATAATAGTTCGGGCAGCAAGGATTCGGGAGCTCTGAAAATTTTGAATGACCAGATTGTCGATTGGCGTTTTGATGATTGGAAGACGACGAGAGAAGTCAGTCTACTTTCTAAAATTCTAAAATTCTGGTTTCAAATTTCCATACAGCACGTCTCTTCCGGCCAACATAGTATTGGTCTGCAAATTGTTGGAAAAACGTGGGAACAATTACGCAGTATCCCTGTTGACCGCGAGGGGGAATACGTTTTCTCTCTCCGCCCTCGAACCAGATACCTCAGTCGATTACTCTGCGAAGTCAAAGTTGTGGATAACGTAAAAGTCATCACCATTCGATCTGCATATAAGGTCGAGAATCAAACTCTCTACCCTTTGGAATTGACCGTTGTCAATGATGCGGGGCAACCAGTCTACTCGTTGGAAAAAATTGCACCAGGGCAAGATTATCCGCTTCCCATCGAAGCCGTCACACAGAATAGAATAAGGATTCAACCAGATCGTATGTTCAAACTCTTCACGTCGCATTATTGAACCGAGCTTTTGTACCTCAGAGGGCTTTGGCTATAAATGGTGTCCTGCCATACGGTTTGAAGACCTCCTAACAAAGAAAAGTTTTGCCATTAAATGCCCACACACCGATCCCGAGGAAGCAGCATTCCGATTTCAGGCTTGGGTGAAAACAGACCCTTATGATTCTGGAGCAGGGTGAGTCATACAAACCTACTTATAAACATCAAAACTTTTCGTATCATTCCACAGCAGGGTTCCCAAAATCAATCTCAAACTCAGAGCTCCTCTCGAGCTCGAGAATCTATTACCCTACAACCTTGAATATCGAATATATGATAAAAACACCGATCAAAATTGGCGAAGTTACTTGAGGAAAGGTGGCGTCATGCCAGTTCACTCGGTCGAACTCAATCATTTCATCCTACTCAATATTGATATCCAAGACTCCGGTATGTTACCTAGTATCAGAAACCTATTTTGAGTTCATCAATAATAACATCTTGAAAGTGTTCAAGCCAAGCGAATTCGCGATCATCAACACCGACGGCCACTCTGATTTTGATATTGAGAACCGCTTGACATTGCAGGACGAGCACAACAGGAAACTAGATTTGAAACTGAATTATGTGTAAGGATTTCTTCTTTCAGCTCATGGGTACTTAAGTGTTTACCACACTTCAGCCGATATCCTGAATCTGGTGGTGCTTTTAAAGTCCAGATATATTGCCCTTACATCATCATCAATAAGACTGGCCTTCCATTCTCCATCAAGTCAACCCGTTCCACTCGCACTGGTTCTAAGGATGTTGCCGGAGAAGTACAACCAGGTTGGGTGCATGTTCGCTCTGATCTGCCCCCCTTAACTTGATTTTTGAATAATTCAGACACGCTATCGAAACCCTTCCCATTTTGTGAGTCCTTTCTTACTTAACGTTTTATGGAGCTCATTAGAGTCTCCTTTCCGCTTCACTGTTCAGTGCTTTCACATCCCCAAAATGGGCACGAATACATTCTCAAGGTTGGTGACTCAGTGTGGTCCAAGGTAAGCAACTCGACGGTGTGTTAGGTAGAGGCTTGGTGACTCCAGTACAGATTGTCAGCGTTGAGGCTCCGGCAGCAGAAACAGCGCTTGTCATTCACTCTCAAAAACAGGAATCAGATGAAGTTCATCTTGGTCTCACTTGGAGTGAAGGTCTCGGCAAATACAAGCTAACAAAAGTCATAACTCTGGCTCCAAGATTGATGATAAAGAATAACCTTTCTCAAGCCATTTCCTTCCGCGAACACGGTGTTCCTCCACGCGATCGATCTCTCATCGAGCCGGGAGAACGGAAGCCGATTCATGTTATTCGAACGGGGGAGGAAAAATTGTTTACGATAGCATATCCTGGGTTGAACGCTCAATGGTGATGATCACAGTATATATAATACTTGCGCTTCGGTCCTTAACATCTTCAGGTCTTCTCCGATTAATGTTGAAGATATTGGTACCGTTCACTTCCGTTTACGGGTACTCAATAACGGAGAAAGCGAGATTGGACTCGTACGCGCCGATGTTCGTATTGACGGTTCTACGATTTTTGTGTCTTTTTCCAAGTCCGAGGAGTGGCCATTTTCCATTGAAAACGACAGTGAATTTACTGTAAAACTCTGTCAACAAGTAAGTCACATATATCTACTGATGACCGTCGAGATCCTATATGCTTTCTAGGACCTTAATAACTATGAACAGTCTGCCTCTGCGAAGACATACCCAATATATACCATTGACCGTCATAGTTCGGTCCCGTACGCCTGGGACTATCCAGCGGCGAAGGATAAAAAGATTGTTCTCAGGATTAATAATGCTTGCAGAGTCATTGATATCATGGAGATTGGAGATCTAATCCCTTTCAAATTCCAAGTATGTGTGATAGTTATGTCATTGTTTCGTTGTCGCTTAAGATGAGCCCAGCTTAATGAACGGGCGAAAGCGGTCTCCCTGGATGTTCGCGCGGATGGACATAGACAAGTTCTTCGCATCACTGATTATAATCCAGAACGCAGTGTCTACAAACCCCGGTCACGAAGTAGCTCTGCGTTCCTCATGCGGCAGGATACCTTTTCAAGCAACAATTCTGAAGCATTTGAAGCGGTCGCCGAACAGGTTTCTCCCACACTTACTTTCACCGTAGATTTCGCAGGTATTGGAATTTCACTTGTGAACAAACGAGTGGTGGAAGTTCTTTATGTACTGCTCGATGCGCTAAAGCTTGAGTACACAAACAGTGCTGTTGCACAAGCATTCAACATGACGTGTGGAACGGTGCAAGTGGATAATCAACTCCATGACGCACTATATCCCGTTGTTGTTCAGCCGACTCCAATCGGCAAAGAATCTAGTGCGGTGGCAGCTCTTCCAACTGTTCAGACCTCGATCCTGTGGTTGAAGGACCAAGGTGGGTTATTTCCCGTTATGCCTGTAGTCTCCAGAATTCCCTAAAAACATTCTGATGACAGAACACGGTGTCCTTTTTGTAAAATATTGCTCTATTTTACTGCAAGCATTGACTCTTGAGGCCGATGAAGACCTATTATTCGCTATCTACGAGCTCGCCCAAATCGAAGGAGCGTCTTGGGAAAGGGGTACTGAGGAGTGAGTGAATTCATTTTCACCGACACCTGGGACTAAAGCTGCTACTTTGGAAGTGTCTTGATCCAGAACATTGACACTATCCCAGAGCCACTTGATGACACT
This sequence comes from Termitomyces sp. K1Aa, assembly GCA_018221735.1. Classification (NCBI taxonomy): domain Eukaryota; kingdom Fungi; phylum Basidiomycota; class Agaricomycetes; order Agaricales; family Lyophyllaceae; genus Termitomyces; species Termitomyces sp. K1Aa. Next base: position 25,755 of record JABAJX010019845.1, read on the forward strand.
GTCGGCCAAGAATTATACTTTGAAATTCTAGAGCTTCAACCTATCAAACTCTCGTTGTCGTTCATGCGTACGGAAAGGGTTAGTAGTGAAGAAAAGTCAGTGCTCGTCCATATGATCATTTTGGACTCTTACCATACCTGTGCAGATTGAGTATCCGAAACCCCATTGCCGTAGTTGTTAATGCTCTTACTATGACTGTCGGAAACATCAACGATGCACCTCTGGAGTTGAATGCCTTGGGTATCAAAGACATGCGATTGACTCTGCCGGAACTTCAGACTCGCATTACATATCATTATCGTCAGGATATCCTTCGACAGCTCTATCGTATCCTAGGATCAGCGGATTTCATTGGTAACCCAGTCGGGCTTTTTACCAATGTCAGCTCTGGTGTTGCGGACATCTTCTATGAACCTTTCCATGGTGTTGTCATGCACGGGAACAAGGAACTTGGGATTGGAATTGCAAAGGTTTGGGCTCTCTTCTTCTATAGCACAACAGGTGCTGATTATTGATAGGGTGCCGCGAGTTTTGTCAAGAAGACTGTTTTCGGCGTGAGTGATAGCGTGACAAAGTTCACAAGCAGCGTTGGAAAGGGTAGAGAACATGTCGTCATTCTCTGGATCAGTCTTACATATTATGATGTAGGACTCTCTGCGGCCACTTTTGATTCTGAATATCAAGCTCGAAGAAGGATGGCACAGCGCCGGAACAAGCCTAGACACGCTATGTGTGTATGGTAGCAAATCAATTGGTCCTTGGGCTAATTACTCTTCAAGCTATGGTGTAGCGGCCGGGGGTGAAGCTTTCGCGAGTAGTGTGACTAGTGCGATGGAGGGAGTCTTGGTTAGTTATGCGGCCCACGTCGAGTTGCGACATAACAAGTACTCTGTTGCAGATGAAACCCATCGAGGGTGCAGGTTCTGAAGGCGCTATCGGTTTTTTCAAAGGAGTGGGCAAAGGGCTCGTTGGGTATTCTTCCTTCCCCTTTCTTTTCTCGGCAAGAGTTGCTCATTATCATTGTGCTCTGCAGTGTTGTTACAAAACCTGTGATTGGTGTCTTTGATCTGGCATCCAATGTTTCCGAAGGTGAACATGCAGCGCACTGTTGACATTCAAATTACCGTGACTAACGTGTCTTAATGATAGGCATTCGAAATACAACCACTGTCTTTGACAGCCCTAGTCGTGAACGAGTCAGACTTGTGCGTGTATATTCACAGGACAGCGAATATCTGTTCCTGATTTACTACGAATCAATAGCCACGTCATGTACCTGCCGACGGAGTATTACGCGTAAGGCCAGACCTTTTCCCACTTGAAGTTGCTACTGACCAGTTACACTTCAGCCTTATTCTGCTCGCGAGGCATTGGGACAATACTGGATGAAGGATCTTAGTAACGGCGCATACAGGCATGACTCATATGTTGCTCATATCCGTAAGTCAATACATTTGTGTCCTAGCACAAGAAGTGCCTCAAGTCCAGTAGATTCCACAGGAGATGATAGTGTTGTGCTTTTGACAACCTCGAGGGTGATGCTGTTCTGGTCTAGGAATCTCCGACTCGATTGGGAACTGCCCTTTACAGAAATTCAAGGTGTTACAATAGAAGATACTGGAATTCGCTTTGCGCACAAAGCCGGCAACGAGAACGACAAGTTTGCGTTTATTCTCGACAAAGGATCTCAATCCTGGTTTTTTGGTCATGTTGCCACGGTAGTAAAAGCCTTCAATGCAAAAAAGAGAATGAATGCCTGATTTTCGTTTACAAATGAGATTTGTATATATGTAGAATTCCAAATAGATAACTTAAGTCAATGGTATAAAGCAGCAGATCCGTGTCCAGCCTGGAAAGGCCATTAAGGCAAGAGAAGGAAGGTGTAAGTAGGACATATTAACGAGGACGTGAGGAGAGGTGGTATGATAATTTGGGATCTGACACCCGTAGGATTGCCCATAATCGTGGTATTATTGTATGAATCAGGAGAATTCCATTAGATTGCGACGTTAGATTCAGCACGAGAATGATTGCCGAACTTGATTGGAAAAGTTGACGTTTACACCGGATTGCCCCCAACCAGGCTGTCCTCCAGTGTTAAAATCTTGTTACCACCTCGATTCTCGTCCTGGTCAGTCTCAAGGCTACCATAGCTTCCTCGCGGGCTTGTTGAATAGGCACTCTGAAAGTCTGTGTCTGAGTCATCTGGTATTGTTGTGGTGGTGGTTGGAGATAGGGAAGGAGTTGACACAGGGACAGGGGGAGACCGAACACGAGTGGGTGAAAGATGCGTTTCCCTTTCCATATTGTTGGGTGCAGCAGGTGGTTCTGGCGTGCTCTGATCGTCACGATCAGAGAAAGAGGGCCGAGTCGGAGTATCATTGCCTTGTTCTGAAGGAACGACGAGAAGAGGACGGCGGTACACAATCGTTCCTTCATCCGTATGGGCACTGGTACCAGTTTGTGTTGAGGAAGATGTTCCGCTTCTGGTCCTACTCTTCTTGTTCACGGGCTTCGATCTGGAACTTTTCGGAGCCCGTCGACGAATGGAAGGTACATCTGAAGACTCATCTCCACTTTCGTGAAGGGGAGTGGGATTCCGTTTCTTTGCACGTCGTTCGGTAGCCAAAGCATTCTCTAACTATATGACAATCAAATCAGCGGATAGAATTAGCACGTCAGAAGCGATTCCACTACCTTTTGCTCGATCTCTAGGACCTTTTGAGCGATTTTGTCACTTTTGAAACTGATCCCTTCGTCGACAGCCGACATGCCGTCCTGAGGCATGTCGACTTCCGAGGCCGAAAACCTCTTCTTCGTTCTTGGCGTCTCACTTTCATCGGCTTGACGAATAGTCTCTCTACTCTTTGTCACATTCTTCGCGGAAGTGGCTTCGTCTTCATTTTCACTATGCGATTCGGCTAGAGTCTCTTCTGTACCAAATGAACGCAGCAGGCGAGCCTTAATCGCTGCATCGCTAGGCCGACGCGAAGGGCGGGATGAATGGCGACTGCTAGGACGGCTGTTTGGTCGAGAGCTCGCGTAGTCCGATTCATCAAGGTCTACTGCCATCGATGCCAGAGCTCTCTCAATCTGTGCCTCCACTTCTGCAACCATCTCGGCACGCTCTTGTTCCATTTTTTCCATTGTCTCCTTCATACGCTCTAGTTCAAGAACAGCTTCTTTATGAGCTGACTCTGTCTCTTTGAGCTCTGAAAAAGAAAAGTTCAGATGATATAGTTCAAATCAACCCAGCTGCTGCAGCGTACGATTTTGGAGCTTGCTCTTCTCAGCAGCAGTCAGAGTGACTAGACCCGACAATCTCTTCGACTCTCGTTGCTCCTTGTTGATCTTGTTTCGTAGTTGATTTGCCTCGGCACTCAGTTTTTCAGCATATTGCTCAAAGGTAACAAACTTGTCTCTCCATAGATCTGATTCTGTCATCAAAAAGTTGAGTCGTCGGGAGAGTCGTCCGATCTTGGTTTCAAGATCATCACGAGCGTCCACGAAAGCGGTAGCACGCTTTCGAATGGAGTGTTGAATCAATTGTTCGGCTGCAGTCAATCGGGGTGGCCTCTTCACCGCGCCGAACATACTGATACGTTTCAACAATGAGGGTTTCTTGTACTGTAACGAAGATAAAATTAAATTAACCAAGGACGGAGACACAATAATATGATCATACCCTGTCCTGGAGAACGGCATCGAAAGCTTGAATGATCCGAGTGGAATGCCACCATTGGGGAGGTTTGATTTGCTCGGCTACAGCTGCGGAGGATGCACCTCGTTTGGCTTGTATTTTGCATACAGGCCTGAAGCGTCCAGCAGGGAAAGCTTCCTTGAATTCACTAGTAGGACAGACAACACATCAATAGATGTAAATTTTTGCAATCGAAGTAAAAACCTTGGGACCGAGTGATCGGGATGATAATGCGACTCGAAAGCGGCCAACAATCTTTGCCTGTACTTATCCCGTTGATGTTTTACAGAAACTACACCAGGTGGAGGCGACGGGCAGCTCCTGCACGTACATTGTTAACAGTGACATTGAAAGGCACATTATGATAACAATATTGAGCTTACAAATAATTGATATCCCTATAGAAATGGTGAGATAGAGAGCGAGCACTTTAATAACCAAGGCATACAGATCACAGACGCAAACTTCGGGAGAAGGACGAATGCTGTACCTCGCCTCGGTGGCGAGCCCCATGATCCAGGGACCTGGATCGTCGATATAGATTTTTGCATCTCGAGAATGCACCGCGGGGAGGGAGATCCCATTCCAGCCTCGAAGTTCAACGAGATATTTAATTGTGAACACGGCAATCTAGAGCTTGAAGATCAGAGTAAGATGTCACGCCATCGATACACGACGTACCCCAAGCATAGCAGGGTGCCGAGAAAAGAAGAGAATCCGACCAGTTGGAGCAAGAGCAATCTGATGAATAAAGTTAGTCCAGAACATAGAAAGGTTCACAAAACGTACCTCGCAAATAGTAAGGATGTTATCTATGTTCAAACATTTGAATAGTGGCCACATGGTGAAGTTGATGTCCACAAGGCCACGACCAAAATCCAAACCACCAGGGAAGCGAGCAACCACCTCGAGATTGGATTCGTCACTCTTAGGGCTCGCATCAAGCTTGATAAGATCGCCAGCACGAGGGGCAGGGTGTGCAAGGATTTTGGAAATTTGCAAGGTGTGCGACTGAACATCTTTGGAGAATCTTGCCCAGGAAAGGGTGAGGTAGTCACGCATTAGATCATAAACCGGGTGACGGGAAACGAGTGCTGAAGACGAGAAACCGTTGAGCATGGTCAATGGGTTTATAAGACGGCAAAAGTTTACTCAGAGCGTAAGGGAGCCAAAAGACTGTATCTCCTGGTAAAAACAATGTGCTTTCTCCAGGTCCATGACCGACAGTACTCGCCACTTCAAAATCGCTCTCACTCATGGCGCCATCGGCTTCTGTATCTGCACCGTCAGTTTCAGCATCGGCCCAGGGACCACGAGCATTCTTCTTCGTACTACGTCTGGCCTGAATAGTTGGATCAAGGATGTCACTTGTCGATCCAGATACCTCAGCACGTAGGTTTTTGAGGCGAGACACGACGATTGACTGCGCGGATTCTTTTCGAGAGCGACCAGCTTCCAGGGTACGACGGATTGCCGTGCTGCGTTCTGCATCAGCGTGGGACCAGACTGTTAGGCACACTCCATGATACGTGACCGTTCCGGAGCCGATCTCGTTCTTCGCCATGACAGCGGCATTGGAATTGGTGCCATGACCCAAGAAGCTAGGAGGACCGAGATAGGAAGACGACGGACGAACAAAGGGATCGTCGGTGTATGGGTAGGCAAACGTGGCTGCGGAAGACCTGTTGTCTGCGCTAGATAGGACTGAAGCACGAAGAAGGTCCCCCGACGGTGTAGGTGCAAGGGGAGTGCTTGGAGCTGGGAGTGTAAAGGTGAATGTATGGATAGTAGAAGCTGGTTGGAGGGTAGACGCAATTACTTCCACTTCGCGAGTAAAGGAAAGCTGTTGAACTGCCTTAGTCACAAAGTTGCTTCAATTCTGCCAGAGCTTACTTTTAGGGCTTTAGAAAGCATTTTCCCAACTTCCTGTTTGGAAAGGGCCCCAGCTCCCTTCATAACTTCCTCACTCTTGCCTCGTCTTTTCTTTTTACCGCCGCCCGCGCCGGGACTGACGGTGCTTCCCAAGACTTCTGGTCGCCACCAACGACTGACAGCTCCCTCGCTGTGATGCAAACCGAGAACGGCGTCTGGATCAGCAAGCGTCCATGTTTGGGGGGACTTGGGAAGGCCCGAGACGACATAGAGAGAGGTGAGAGGCAGAGTGGGTACGAAGGAGGCTATGGGCTCTGGGTCGCGTGCGGAGCGCGTGGAAACTATGGAATTGCGCGCAGATGCTGGAATGGGCTCCATGCTTCGTCTGTGTTTGATGCCAAGAATGCGAGAGGCCTTGTCGTGACGGAGGGATGCAGAAAGAGAATTATCAGGAGCAGTAACAGTGATGTAGTCAAGTTGGTCGGCGAGTGCTTCATCCGTGGAGGCAGTGGCGTTGATGGTTGATAGGGGAATAGAGTTCTGTAAGGAAATATTAATGATAGGAGTGCCTAAGGCGGCGACACGACCGGAAAGGGAGGGGTCGGACGGACGGGACTTGAGGAGACTGTCGTTGGGGGGAAGAGGGCGGGGACGACGGGCGGGGAGCATGAAGGAGTAAGGACCGTGGGGAGGAGCGGACAAGCGCAAGGACGCCGCCAACCATCCTCGGCTCTTTATATGCGCTAACCAAGCGCGACACAAAAAAAATCTCACAGCTCAGGGCGCATCACTCGCGTCCCTGAACATCTACATTATCATGTCTATTCCATTCTGATTACACGTCGTAACCAACCCCATCTTCCCTCCTCACGGACGTTGGCTTGATCGACATCAGGTCTGCTTGGTACAGGAGCATTCTCCCTGGTATCGCCCTCACTGACCGTCCTCCGCCTCTCTCGCTGCTGACTTGTTGCGTTCACCACAACATCAGCGAACCCCAGCCCACTCAGCCTCCTTCCTCTCTCGCGCGGCTGGATGGCGAAACCCGGACTGACAGGGGACAGCCCAATCTGGAATCCTGTGCCTAGCGTATTGATGGGCAACAACGGCGGGCGTCTGTTTGTCGAAGAAGACGATCCCCCATCATACGTTATCCGCCGGCGGTGGCTGACACGCGAGCGGACCGTTGAGGAAGGCATTGTTGGTTCTCTTCCAGGAAGATAATGTCGGGAACTACGCAGAAGCCCTGATGTATCACTGCTCCCCGATTCTTGAGCAGAATATTCTATTCTCGTGAGGTCGGGTATATCAGACTCTGACCTTGTCCCTCTTTCCATCGGGACTGAGTGTATTTCAAATCCAAACCTCGGTGGAGTAAAAGGAATCTCCTCGTCGAATGGACATTCATTCAGAGCAGACGTCTCGTCAATATCCGAGTCGTCGCTCTCGCTCCATGTCTCGATGTCCTGTTCCTTGATACCAGATTGTACACTGACAATCCAAACGCCACCAAGAAGGATGGCCATTCCCAAAGCAACCAGCCCGAGATGAATAGGGGGTATGAGAGAGAATTGATCGAAATAAACCAATCCGTTGATGATCGAAGATACGTTGTAAAAGCAAAAGGCCGCTAGAAACGTGTTTAACTCTCGATTCGAGGACGGAAACACCGATGCTTACATGGACAGACCAACGTCGGATCGGCCAATATCAGTGCCTTGTGTAGATACCATAGTTGCAAAAGTGCAAACACGACAAGGCCAAGGACGAGCACCCATGCTTGCCATCGCCAAAATTGGTTTTGACCTCGCAACGTCAGAAGAAGCAGCTCAACGCCACTCTTCGCAAAGAGGAGACACATGCCAGAAATGATGCCGGAGAAGGAGGAATATGATATAGCAAGTAAAAGGCGTGTACGTTTGATGGCTCGTAGTATATTAGGGTTTTGGCACTTGCCATATAATGAGGATGCTGGTGAGGGTTTGAGAAGAGGCGTCCGTTCCGTAGAGATGCCAGCATCTACCACGGGAGGTTGAGAAGGGACGAGAGCGTGGGTATCTGGTGAAGATGATAGTAGAAGAGGATTAGATTGAGATATTTTACGAGAGAGAGCGAAATCCGTTATATGAGTCTTGTGTCAACTGTCAGAGCGTTCATGCTGCGGAGAGAAATGATGAGACGTACGATTATTAGACAAATCAAGACTACGGAGCCCAAGATGGAGAAATATATCACAAACGCGGGCCTGCTGAAAAGGACAAGGAGATCCTCCAATGACCGCGTTGGTTCTGGCACGATACCGAAGAATGCGATGAGCACGGCACCCCCAGCTATGAGCACGGTGCCAAGGATCATCCACGGAGAGAAAACATCACCCAGGATGAAGCGGGCGAAAAATGCGTTCCAAAGCAGAGATACAGCACCTAACGGCGCAAGTATAACGACGGGAAGAGAGGCTATCTGTACCAAAGAACCGATGATGTTGGAGGAGATGAATATAACAAAACCGAGCAACCAGAGTCTGTATGAGCAGGAAAAACGTGAGTAGTGGATGATAAGGGTAGTGGGAGCGGAACCCTTACGGTCTGCGATGCTCGACACGTTGCTGATGTTCGGGGAGGAGCTGGTTGAGAACATGGCTCTTGCGTTGGATAGTGAGACCGAGGGATTGGACGAACGACGCAAAGAGACCAATTACGATACCCAAAGGAATGGAAATGTGCGTACGGTGGACATTTGAGCTCGACATGGCCTGTCGAACGAACGGCACAGAAATCACTTGACAATTTAGGAACCGTTGGCGCTGACTTCCGGCAACCAACCAACCAACCGACCACAAATATATATTGTACAGTTTATAAGTATTGCTCAGTACACTACTTGTGTCTAGTCCATTTCTTCAATCTGGATATCATCGTCGCCGTCAAAATCGTCAATGTCCATCCCGTCCTCTCCGGAAATTCCTTCGTGATTGGGTATAATTGTAAGCCGATTGTGAGGCCCATCGAAACGCACCCGAACAATTTCACCATCTCGAATGCGATCCGAAAGAAGCATCACCGACAATGGATTCAGAAGTTCGCTTTGAATAGCTCGGTTGAGGGGGCGAGCACCATACGCAGTCGAATACCCTACGGACATCAGGAAATTCTTGCCCTCGTCGTCAATATCGAGTTGTATCTTCCGTTCTGCAAGGCGATCTGCCACCTCTTTCAACCGAAGATCAACGATTTTCAGAATATGTTGACGAGATAAGGCACGCTGAAGACAGACTATCAACGTTCATTCCTCAGGCATCCAAGCGCAATACTCACGAAGATGATGATTTCGTCTATCCTGTTGACAAATTCTGGAGGGAAATGTGCTTGAATTGCGCCCATCACCAAAGTCTTGGTCTCCGGGCGAACTGGCCCTTCGCCCATATCATTAAGATAAGATGCACCAAGATTAGAGGTCATGATGATGACAGTGTTTCGGAAATCTACCACCCTGCCCTGGCCGTCTGTTAGACGACCATCGTCAAGGACTTGCAGGAACAGGGTGACGAATTCTCGACACGCCTTTTCAACCTCATCCACCAGGACGATAGAGTAAGGCTTTCGCCTCACGTATTCTGTGAGTTGCCCACCGGCATCGTAACCCACATACCCTGGAGGCGAACCAATAAGACGTGAGATCGAGTGCTTTTCCGAATACTCGGAGCTATCAATTCTGATCATTGCGTCGGGCGAATCAAACAAGAGTGTCGCGAGCTAAGACATCGAGTCAACCTTGGAATTACCATCATATTCAAAATCAAACTCACAGTTTTTGCAAGTAAAGTCTTTCCTGTTCCAGAAGGGCCAGCCATCAAGAAGCTTGCGACTGGCCTGTTTGGGTTACGAAGCCCGCTCCTCGATAACCGTATAGCATTGGCAACGGCCTTGACGGCATCATTCTGGCCAACGACACTGTTGGCTAATACCTTATCCATCTTTAATAGTTTCTCGCGTTCCGTGGACACTAATCGAGTGACTGGAATGGATGTCCATCTTGCAACGATTTCGGCAATTTGCTCAGGTGTGACTGTGTCTGCACCACTGCCAGCCACAGCGTCTTCTGCAGCTTTCTTAGCCTCCAACTTTGCAAGACGAGCTTGAAGATCAGGAATTGCGTAATACTTCAGGTCGGATGCCGTCTCAACCTCACGTCTATTTCATATTTGAGAAATGGTGTAAGCGAAGAAACTGGGGAACCGCGACTTACCTTCGCTCAGCATCCTCACGTTTGACGTTCAGATCCTCGATCTTCCTCCTCAACTCGTTTATCTCGTCACCCCGTTTCTTCTCGTTCTCGTAAGCCGCCCTCAAGGGTTGAAGTTTCTCCTCAACCTCGGAGATGGCTTTTCGTGCAGAGTGCAGCCGCTCCTTGCTGGCCGCGTCCTTCTCACGTTCTAAAGCATGTATTTCAACCTCCAATTCAAGCTTGCGTCGTTGCAACGTGTCTATCTCTTCAGGCTCCGTCTCCCGTGTTACACGAACGCTATACATATGATCATCGTCAACCCAACATGAATTGGTGGTAAAGACTAAATACTGACCTGGCACATGCCTCATCGACAAGGTCGATCGCTGAGTCTGGAAGTCGCCTGGATGTCAAATAACGGTGGGCAAGTTGCGCCGCGGATATGAGAGCACCATCTAGGATGCGTACACCGTGATGAACCTCATACTTTTCACGAATACCGCGAAGGATGCTGATGGTTTCCGGTACCGTTGGCTCATTGACTATGACCTGCGCGAATCGTCGCTCCAAAGCGGCATCGGTTTCGATGTATTTCCTGTATTCAGCCAAAGTTGTTGCACCAATACAGCGCAACTTGCCGCGAGCAAGGAGAGGTTTAAAGAGATTGGCAGCATCCATACCGCCACCTTCCCCGCCCCTACCTGCCATGATAAGATGTAGCTCATCAATGAATAAAATGACTCCCGGACCCCCCTCGTCGGCAGCTTTCTCCACTTCGTTCAAGACCGACTTGATACGTTCTTCGTATTCTCCTTTATACTTCGCTCCAGCCATGAGAGCACCCATATCGAGTGAATATAGCCGAGCAATGAGACTGGCAGGAACATCACGTTTGACAATACGTTGTGCAAGACCTTCGGCAATCGAAGTTTTACCGACACCAGGCTCGCCGATGAGTACAGGATTATTCTTGGTCCTGAAAAAGATGAGACACGTATCAATGTCAATCGCAGAGACACACGAACCTTCTGCACAAGATCCGGATAGCACGTCGTATTTCATTATCTCTGCCAATGACGGGGTCGATTTTTCCCTCCTCAGCCAATGCTGTAAGATCTACAGCATATTTCGACAGGGCATCAAAGCCTTGCTCTGCAGTTTTAGATTCGACGCGACGATTTCCTCGAATTTGATCAATCGCAGTGATGAGGCTAGCTTCGGTGAGAGCAAGCTCCTTCAATAGACTGGATATGGTGGGGTCCTTTACAAGGGCTCGAAGTAGATGATCCTGCGCAATATATGAATCATGCATAGTCTTTTGCAGGCTTTGGGCTTCGCGAAGAACTTTAAGCGCTGCAGAACTGAGGGATGTTTCGTCGGGAGGTGGACTCTGAGTAGGAATGCGGACGATAGCTTTCTGTAGCGCGCGTTTAACAGCTACCTATAGAATAGACGCAGTGAGGAAGGTGACACTGAAAGAAGACTTGGTCCATACCGGATCCCCGCCAGCTCTCTGTATTACGGATACAAATAACGGTGTGCCCCCTGAAGTTTGTTGAACACCCCCGGGAATGGCTTCTCCTGCGCCCTCATTTATGAGAACAAATGATATGTGTGCCGGATAAACTGTGAAAATATTAGAAAGAAAGAACTAAAGTATGAAGGAGGACAAGTACCTTGAGCGTTTGCATAATCCTTGGCAAGTTGAAAGGCATCAGATAGGGATTGTTGGGTTTTGTCGGTGAAATCGAAGTTGGAGGCCATGGTGGCTTGCTAGGGATTCTTCGACGATGCACGTTCGGAACGGATGCCTTTATAGTGCAGCCACTTTGTCCAGAGTCAAGTGGAATGTTCTGGATTGACGTCATATCGAAGTGCCAACTCAAATACATATCCGAAACACGTGACAGACTATTATAGTACATACTTGATTTAGAAGTCAGGCGTCACAGTTTCGACTTCAGATGAATTATATCCAAATTACGCCACTTGTTGGTTTATCAGTACCACCATATTGTGCGGAAGAACAAACAGAATGTACTGACCCACGGCGGCAACCGCTTAGCAGTCTCGGACAGAGTATCAGTAAACTTAGGTACCCTCCTCTCTTTGAAAGAATCGACTCCCTCCTTGGCATCTTTGCTTTTCCCAAGAATACGTATAGCCATTGAGTCAAGAAGATGATTTTCTTCAATGGAGGTCCCAGGGTGCTGTATCAACGCCTTCGTATACGCTACCGAGGGCTGTGAGGTGTTGGACACCAGTTCCTCGGCAAAGGCTTTTGCCACCGAGAACACATCTTGACGTGACGCGATGATTTGCTGATAGAGGTCACGAATCACAGGGGAGTTTGGAGTCACAGTGGCCCCTGTCAAAAGAAGGGAACTCGCGCGCGAGTGCCCAAGCAGACGAGGTAACAAGTAAGTTGATGTCGCTATTGAGAATAGCCTTCCATTAGAATGTTACTTCAGTTTCAATCGACCACGAACCTTCGGCTACGATACCACGACGAACAAATGGGAAAGTTAACTTTGCCCCAGCCCAGATGAAACGAAAGTCAAAGGGAAGTTGGAAGGCAGTAACCCCTGCTCCGGCCTGACAGCGATAAGAGACTCTATGACTGAACATTCATTTTTGACACGTACAGCGTGACCATTTACTGCTGCAATGGTTATCTTACGACATCTGTAGATTACAATGGAAAGGGTACCACCTGAGTCACGATGAGCTGGTGGTCCTCGATTGTTAGTACTGGGCAACGTCATGACCTGAATACAGACCATGGTTCCCTTCTTCCTCAGTCTCCTCTTCCCACAGCAAGTCCCAGCCCCCCGAAATGTCAGCCTATGAGGAAACACATCAATGTTGGATTTGACACAGCAGGAATTCCGCATACACCGGAACAGTAAGCTGGCGCTGATGGGTCCGCAGTGAGGATGATAGCACGAACTCGATCATCTCGGTCGCACAATTTAAACACTTCTTTGAGCTCGAGAATGATGTTTTTGTTTATTGAATTCCTTCTACATATACGTTTCATAAATCATGAGCGTGCGTTGGGTGTATCGTACACAAAAGAGACACTCACTGCTTCGGGCGATTGAGTATGATCACCGCAATAGCGCCCTCCAAGGAAACTAGAATGTCCTTGAATCCCAAACTGCCGTAGTCTGGCAAGGCCATGATTCAACCGTCGCGTGGTAGTTCTCTCAAGACCTGATCGATGATCATGCGTGTCGCCAAGTTGGATGAGTCAGCGAGACAAACTGAGTTGATCAGATGATTGGATTGATTTTTGCAAGAGCGACTTGCGCGTTTGAAGGGTTGAGGCATCAGGCCTCAGGGAGAAAAGGCGACAACAGGGATGCTGATGGGTCGGTCATGTCAAACCTCGAGTAGCGCTCAGCCTCTTCCTGATATCAAGAAAAAAAGCTGACTCAGCAATTTATATAGTCTGTTATCATATTTGGTCCGTCTCGCACTCTCTTGATCTTGGACTCGAAGTTTTCTCGCTGCTTTTCCTTTAGTTACTTCATGGACATTGGCTTGTCGAGTTCTACATAATCATGTTGAATGGCAGCGGAATCAAGATTTTTTCGGGTGTGTGTTCATAACGCGGTCCAATTATCTCCATGTTTGACCCTTTCATGCAGGAACTAGCCATCCTGAACTCGCAGAAATCATTGCGAGACGGTAAAACATACCTGTCCAATAACCCTTGAATTGACTTGTTTATTGTACCACAGAATTGGACTACCTCTATCCAAGGCTGAAATCACTCGCAGTGGGATTGGCGAAACCAGCGTCCGTATCGCAGAGTCTGTGCGTGAGGACGACGTATACATTATCAACACCGGTTGTGGGGCAGTCAACACAGCCCTTATGGAACTATGCATAATGATTCATGCCTGCAAAATCGCAAGCGCTAAAAGGATCACTGCGGTGATTCCGTTGTTCCCGTATGCACGGCAAGACAAGAAGGACAAGAGCCGAGCACCCATTACAGCCAAACTTGTGGCCAACATGATTCAAAAAGCCGGTTGCGATCATGTCATCGTCAGTATCGTCCATCTTTTTGAGGATCGAAAATGCGAACGATTTGTTCCTGCTTAGACCATGGATTTGCATGCGTCACAGATTCAGGGATTCTTCGACGTCCCTGTTGACAAGTATGTTGTATTGCATTCCTCATGTTGCATTGGCTGATATAATATCCTGTTTAGTGTATGTGTTATTTGCCATATATGACTGACTATTGCTTATTCCGGTTCCATTCCGGTTCTTTTCTCCTTGAAGCTTTACGCGGAGCCGTCAGCAATCCTTTATATTCGGACACATTTCGATCTGAACGACGTGGTGATTGTTTCCCCAGATGCTGGAGGAGCCAAAAGGTATGATCAGGTGTCCTCAATGATATCCATTTTAGTGATTTGTGCAGAGCGACTTCGATCGCGGACCGTTTAGGTGTGGACTTTGCATTGTTCCATAAAGAACGTAAAAAGGCAAATGAAGTTTCACGCATGGTTCTGGTGGGACATGTTCGGGACAAAATTGCAATCCTCGTGGACGATATGGCGGACACATGCGGAACACTTTGCCTAGCCGCTCAGCACCTCTCGGAGGCTGGAGTGTCGAAGGTATACGCGATTGTCACACACGGTATTCTGAGTGGCAATGCGCTGAAATCTGTGGAAGAAAGCGCATTGGAGAAGCTGATTGTGACGAACACCCTTCCGCAGACGGAGAATCAGGCTGCCTGCTCCAAAATTGAAGTCATTGACATCGGGGTTGTGCTTGGGGAGGTTATCAGACGAAGCCACTACGGCGAGAGTGTGTCGAAACTGTTTCACGAGGTTCCATACTAGATGTATGACTAGATATACTGCGTTCCGAAATATCCCAATTTGAAGACTTGATGTATGGAGTTGAGATCAAATTGGATCCGAATAGAGGTCAGCTGAGGAGTTTGAAGTCTAACAAGAGACTTGAGCGTGCATCAGTCCAGCGCACTTCGTTGTCGTCGACGGTGACCGCGCCCGCTCTTTGTCGTCGTCTTCCCACTCGACCCCGGCGGCCTTTCCTACGACTTCCACCAGCCTGCAGTACGTTCGGCTCCATTTTGTTTGATCCCGAGTCGCATCCTACTCGGCTTTCTTCTGCTCGCTTGGCCGGTGGCAACAAAAACGAGCTATCTTGACTTTCTGCCAGCAACCTAATCCCTTGTTCTTGTCTATCCACCTATTCCTCCAAGTCTCCCTCCGGTCCTGGGCAATGCTAGGCGTATCATGTACGCAGCCCCACCTCATGTCCACAATGGCCATAATCTCTCCCCCTACGACAACCACTATTCAAACGGCCAGCCAATTCCTCACCATTCGCCCAATCCACCCAACCCCCCGCCGCCGCCACCATCACAGCGTTCAGCATCTTCGGTCCCCAAAGAACCCATCGTTGTCGTCGGGATCCCCAGCGTTTCAATACAGAATAATCGCCTTGTCGTCGGAAGTTCTCAGAGCAGTTTGTCCTTCCTTACATCTCTATCTCCCATCCGACTGATTTACATCAGGTTCGACGCGCTCCTACACCCCTCTCAAGGTCTTGGGTGATGGATCGTTTGGAACAGTGTGGTTGTGCGATTGGCATGGGACGTTACCCCCCAATACCCCCCTGTCTCCCATGCAATGCGGAGCAGGTGCAAGACCGGAGTGGGCTGGAAAACGATTGGTGGCAGTCAAGCGAATGAAGAAACGATGGGAAGGCGGGTGGGATGAATGCCAAAAACTCAAGGAGCTCGAGGCAAGCACCATTCCCATACACTTTTCACTAGAGTATAGCTGATATCAACCACTACAGTCTTTGCGTGCCATTCCTTTCCATCCCAACATCATTCCTCTTTACGACTTCTTTCTGCTTCCGGATTCCAAGGAACTTTACTTCGTCTTCGAGTCCATGGAAGGCAATCTTTACCATCTAATCAAGGCCCGCAAAGGCCGACCACTGGCTGGTGGGCTAGTGGCTTCCATCTTTCTTCAAATTGTGTCTGGTCTCAACCACATACACAATTCAGGATACTTTCATCGCGACATGAAACCAGAGAATGTCCTCGTGACGACCACTGGTCTTTTCAATTACACACCTGTATCACCCATTGCCCAACCTGGCACTACGGAAGGCGACGTTGTGGCGATAATTAAACTCGCCGATTTTGGTCTCGCTCGAGAAACTAAAAGTAGTCCCCCTTATACCGAATATGTCTCGACACGTTGGTATCGTGCACCAGAGGTTCTCCTACTCAGTCGCGACTATTCAAATCCCGTGGATATGTGGGCATTAGGAACGATAATGGCGGAGTTGGTGAATCTTCGTCCCTTGTTTCCCGGTTCAGACCAAGCCGATCAAGTTGTCAGGATTTGTGAGATTCTGGGAGATCCTAGCGACGAGTATGGGCTGGATTTGCACCAGGGGCCCTTGGGTGGTGGAGCTTGGTCCAAAGGTGTCAAAATGGCGAAGGCGTTTGGATTCACTTTCCCTAAGGTGCGTAATCTTTGTCTTGAGCTTACCGAGTATTGATTGTGGATTTAGCTAAAGCCACAAGACACACACACGCTCTTCGATCGAAGCGTTCCACTGTCCTTGATTCATTGTATACGTGACCTGCTGAAGTACGACCCGGACAGAAGGTTGACTAGCCGTCAATGCCTAGAGCATGCGTATCTGCGCGAAACTATACCCCGGAACAATATCCCAATACCCACCGGACTTCGCGTCACAACGTCAAGTTCATCCCCAGTCGCCACATCGAACGGGAGAGCACCTCACACGGCACCTTTTCCATACCACCATCACAACACCCTTGCCATGCCAAATCCTCATCAATCTTCTTCGTCTTCTCTTACCCGCAATTCACAGCCGGAAAATGGCATGTATCCTTCACTCCGTGAGTCTGAGAGTATACATGAACACCGACACGTCTGGGTTGGTCCAAATGGAATACATCCGACAGCCGTAAACGGACCCGATTCTCCCATGGATATCTCCCCTCAAATAGATCTCCCGGAACCTCAGTATCAACGAATGGGTATTCAAAGTTCTCCGATGGTTCCCGAATATCCTGCGCGGCCCAATCTGGAGCCCGATCGTACATCCGACCACCCTGGCATCATGCCCCAAGGAAACAAACTTGTCAAATTCGGCTCACTATCCTTTGGAAAGAAGAACAGCAAATGGGGTCTGAGTATGTTTGGTGGTGACAAGTCCCATCTACCACCTCTGGATGAAGTACCACTACCATCATCGAGTTCAGCACCATCATTGAAACGGACACAATCTTCGAGTACGGATAGTAGGTCGTTGCGAGGGGCCTCTCCTGTTCAGGAACGTACGGATATTGATATCAAGAAGATCAACAAGAAGGAGGCTGAGCGGATACAGAGGGAGGCGGAGAAGCAACGGCGAAAGCTGGCAGAGAAGAATCACCGAGAACAAGCACGGGCTGTCATGCAAAAACGTCACATGATGCAGAAGACAACGGGCAATGAGCTGGAGTGGCTCGGAGGAAATGAACAACGTCTCGAGTTCTCGGAGAAGAACAAATTGTCTTCTACAATGAGCCGCCAGAACCAGAGTAGTACAGTGAACGCAGCTGGGGCACGCTTCGTGGCACAACCAGACAGCGGAGAGCGGGACAGACGTGGTGTAAATGAACGAGTTCCGAAGGCGCGACGGCGAGAGTTCGACGACGACCATTCAATGTCATCATCAGACGTACACAGTATGGGGCGGTTGTCGTCAATATCATTTGCGACTGTGGATAGTGACCCTGGCCCGTCGCGCGCACGAAATCGACCGAGTGTATTTGGTATAAATAGGATGACCTCAATGTCGTCGTTGCGAACTTCATTCGACGAATTCGCTCCTTCCGTGCGCTCGTCTAACTCCTTCTCGCTTGAAGGGCAGCTGGCGCATGATTTCCATGTTCAGGCATCTGTTAACTCGATGTCCCCTCCTCCCATGCAACTGCTCTCGCTCTCTCCTACCATGTCCCCTTCCCCATCCTGGAACCAAGTCGGCGAAATTCAAGCTCAATTTGTCCAAAATCCACCATACCCTCATTTTGATTACCAAGGACAATCTCCCCGCCTCGGTAACACGCCAACATCTGCCAGGTCGAATATTAATCCGATATTCAAAGTGGTGAGTTACAAATGGGACCGTCTGGGTGGTCTCGCGCCTGATCATGTTGAAAAATTGGTTCAGCCGCCACTTCCCCCACATACTGCAGATAGTGAATCGTCCAACGCACTCCCACCTTTCGCTCAGCTGGACGCTATCGCAGGAGGTGAATATCCCCCGCTTTCCCCTTTGTCTTTCGTTACAACTCCTTCAGAAGATGCTTGATCTTCGTCTAGAGCCGATCATCCTCACATTCTTTGACTGAGAATTGCCTCACACTCCTTCAAGTTATTTCACACATTACTCACTTATCATCATTGGACCGAGGCAATGCACCTCGCCAACATGCATATAATCAATTATTGATTCTAACCCCCTCACTTGTTCCTAATTCGAGGTTTTATGTCCCTTACTATACTCACTTGTTCTTTAGTTGCACCATGTCAGCCGGAGTTACGTATATATAGTAGAGACCAAATGTATTTTTACGCTCACTGGCTTGTAATCAAGAACTTGAAGATACCGTGTAAGAATGGCACAACCAGACAAAATGCATATCAAACGGTTGATAGTAGATGATGTATTCTTGTATCTCGAATTCTATGAATAGTGTCAATGATGATGTGGGGCTTGTTCAAAACGGATACCGCTATCCAAATCACCATTAGTTTGATACTACGCATGAATGAAAACACACACCAGTAGCTAAACAGATACAACATCCAGCTGGGGTCAGTGGAGTGTTTGGTAAAGAGAATATTGGAGTACGGACCCACAAGCGCGAGTTCCAGGCGCATCCTATGTACAGGGAAGATCACTGTTACAGGATTTCTTGTCTCCAAGATGCAAAGACACTCACGAGATTGATGAAAATTTTCGGATGTCCCAAAGGGCCACCACCTATGGAAGAGATGAAACCCAGAGATTGATTTACGACGGAGCAAAAGTACGCACCACCATCACAAACGGCCTTCCGCCCATGTACCAGTCTCACTGGCTCATTTGCAATGAGTTCCATCGCGCTTAGCGGATTGGGCTGCAACTCCGAAGCAGTCTGCTCAAACCGAGCGCCAGTAGTAGCTGCAACACGCGACTGTTGGTTGATTGACCATGTCGTTGGATAGTTCGGTGCCTGAGAAGTAGGGAGAGAGGAATGAGGTTTGGCAGGAACCGACGAGGAAGCAGCGCGGGCGAGAGATTGGACAGCGCGGTTGAGCTGCGGGGCGATGCGGCGACTGAGCATCGTTGTAGTGAGTAGAGTTTCCTGTGACGGCTCACTGTGTGACGATCTCGACTTTTCGGTAGCGCGTCCCTCTGTGGATGCTAATATCATGTCTCTTTCCCAGCATCTTCGAGAACCTTTTGGTCCTTATCCAGAGAATCTAATCCTGTCTCAAAACTGCAAAAAACGTCTCGAATTGAAATGTTTGCGAATGGAATGCGGCGCTTCTCCTATTGGGTTTGTACACGTCCAGCCGTTATATAGACGACTGTTGAGAGCTTCACAAAACAGCCTGGACGAAACCGAGTTCATTGCAGCAGCGCCCAAGTCTAGCAGAATTGTCTCAAGCATCACAAAATTCTATGGAATAATTGAACTAGAGAGCCTCGAGTGGTTGTCACCCCAAGGTCAAAAGTACTTGCAACAAGAATTGCATCGAAGATTGGCAGATATTGGCCGCGGTCGCAACTCTAAGGGGTTTAGTCTCATCGACCTTTCCCGAGTCTCTCGCATTAGGGTGTGGATACAGTGTATAAAAAGCATGAATGCTCGATTTTTGAGTAAGAGTCTGTGTCATAGTGGGTCGGTTCAACTCAATAGATTGTCTATGTCAGCCTCCAATGGGTTTGAGACCTCTCTTGTCATCGACTCCAAAGAGAGGTAGAAAAGAATAGACCAAGTCGCTCATCCTCCTATATTGAACTTTTTTTTTGCAGAT
>JABAJX010019846.1:0-23362 GCA_018221735.1 Termitomyces sp. K1Aa
TGGTGTGCACATGCTCGCACATACCACATGCTGCCACATGTCTCGGCTCTCGACTCATCGATCAAGCCTCCAGAAGTACATATCCATCAAGAAAATTCCATCATATGTAGGCCAACCTTGATCAGTGGGGAAGGAGGGAATATGTTGCCGCAGGGCTAGACACTAAACTTGGCTTCTTGTACCCCATTCAGTACTCACGCGTATCTTGCGGGGGAATGTGTAAACAATTCTCTGCACATGACAAGGGTTACGTTCTGCCGGAGACTATCTTATAAAGACCGAACCTTCCGCGTCGCGCAGTGTGACCCCATCTTCATCTTGCAAGACCACTATGGCCGGTGGTGCCGATTTTGGAGGCAATTTGATACCTGTAACGCGCCGTAGGTCCCTTGCTGGAAAATCAGGCTGGGTGTGTGTCTTTGCCCTCAACATCATCGCGTCTGAGATTTTGTTTTGTCCAGGCTGGTTTAATTCGTAACCGCAGAATCTTTGCCATTGCAGTCTTTGCTTCACTCGGTGGACTGTCAGTTCTTTTGTTTACCTACTAGAAGGAAATACTTACGCTGTACTCACATTAGCCTTTATGGTTCGTTCTCATTTGACCGTTCAATGTCTTAGCGGGTCTTACTTAGTCATCTTAGGTTACAATCAGGTGAATCAACAGTCTTAAAAAACCAGTAAGTATTACATTCTAACGTGGTCTACAGGGCGTGTTTTCCGGAGTTCTCGCGTATGTGTGCTGTTGCAAGACACTATTCGACGTTGCTAAGCTATTTCAGCATGCGGTCGTTTGACGGCCGTATGGCGTCGGCCGTAAATGATAACGGCAAGAAAGGATGGCTTGTCGCTATTCTTGAACTTGGTGCCTGGGCAGGCGTCCTCATGACAGGTGACGTCAAGCCTAATTAAAATGTCCTTTATTATTAACACTTTGGTTACTCAGGTTATTTGGCTGACAAGTTGTCTCGAAAGTATACCATTGTTCTTGGTAAGGTAGTCTATTGTTAGTATACGTGAGGCTAAGATTACCCTTATTTCTTCAGCTGTTGTTGTATTTTGCATCGGTGTTATCGTCCAGACAGCGGCAAACAGTCCTTCATATATCTTGGGAGGTGCATAGTCGCATCACTCTTATGTTTTAACGCCCCTGAAAGCCGTCCCATAGGAAGATTCGTTACTGGTCTTGGTGTTGGTTCGCTCAGCATGGCTGTTCCTCTATACAACGCCGAAATCGCGCCACCTGAGGTTCGTGGCAGTCTTGTCGCACTCCAGCAATTGGCAATCACATTCGGGATTATGGTATCCTTCTGGATTGATTACGGTAAGAGACTTGTTATCCGGGCGATTCCCTTGCAGAGGATCTATTTATACTTCTCTAGGGACAAACTTCATTGGTGGAACCGGGGAAACCCAAAAGGAGGCTGCCTGGCGACTGCCCCTCGGTCTTCAGATCGTTCCTGCTGTAATTCTTGGAGTCGGTATTCTCTTCATGCCGTTCTCTCCTAGGTGTGTTTTTTTGTCATCAAACTCGTCAAAAACATCAAAATTTATCCTCATAAACATCACAGATGGTTGGTAAATCAGGGACGAGATGATGAAGCCCTTGCAGTTCTCAGTCGTGCTCGCGGCCTTCCTCCTGATTCTGATCTGGTTCAACTCGAATTCTTGTAAGCCTTGCAATTCATCAAACTCTTACAATCATACAAGGCGTCCGAATTTAGAGAAATTCGAGCACAATATCTTTTCGAGAAGGAGACCTCCGAAACAAGGTTCCCGGATTACCAAGACGGAAGCTTCTCTTCCAATTTCAAACTAGGATTGTTTGACTACTTGAGTTTGTTGACTAACCGAAGTGAGCTCTTCGAGCCTTCTCGAAGTATTTGTACTTGCCTGACGCCTGAACAGATCTTCTCTACCGAGTCGCTGTGGGATCCTTGTGAGTTTTTCCTGACGATGACGAACTTTGTGTTTATACTCATTATATGTCAGGACAATGTTTTTCCAACAATGGAGTAAGTCCGGGCCTACTCGTTCTGTCCGAAATAGCTCACGTTTAGTCAGCCGGTGTCAATGCGATCCTTTACTATGCTCCCACCATTTTCAACAAATTAGGTCTCACGGGAAACACAATTTCTCTCCTAGCGACTGGCGTAGTAGGAATTGCGTACGGGGACAAATTATTTCACATCTAGACCTTCATTAATTTCTTTTTAGTATGTTTTTAGCGACCATTCCTGCTGTTCTTTGGGTCGATCAACTCGGACGCAAACCGGTGCTGATTTCAGGTGCCTTCCTAATGGGAGCGTGAGTATATTGGATGATCAGTTTCACTGGTTCATCTAAGCTTGCAACTACAGGTGTCATCTCATTGTTGCGGTCTTAACAGGTCTCTATCACGACAGTTGGCCTAGGTAAGTTCTGTCTACCTGAGTCTGACACGCTCTCTGACATTTCTCGCCTGTTTCAAAGTCACGTTGGTTGGTCTCATTATCCCCCCCCCTTTTAAGTCCCTATCTGAGTGTTGCTATGTCAAGCTGCTGGATGGGGTGCATGTGCTTTGGTTTGGATTTTTGCCATCGGTGAGATAATTAATGTTCCAGTTCTTGAGAAGTTCATGACTGAATGATGCGCAGGATTTGGATATAGTTGGGGTAAGAGTTTTATAAATGATGAATATTGACGTATGAGTTGACGGTAGGTTTAAGGACCCTGCGCATGGATTCTCGTTGCGGAGGTAGAGATAAATACAAAGCCTTGACAATTGCTAACCTTCCGTGTAGATTTGGCCCCTGAGCGTCCGTGGCAAAGGCTTGTCGATTGCAGCTTCATCCAACTGGGTGCGCCACCTACCTTCGTGTTTGATATATGCAATCTTGACTTATAGTATATATTCCCTTCTACTAGATGAACAATTTTATTGGTTGGTCCAACGTTTTTGAGCAGTCGTTGTCCATCAACTCTAATTACACTGAAATTTAGTTGGTGAAGTTACGCCTTCCATGATTGATAAACTCGGTTTTGGTACTTTCGTGTTTTTCGGGGTAAGTCGTGCATCAATCACATTTGTGTCTGACACTTACGTGCCTGTGTAAAGGTCTTCTCCGTCCTCGGCGGTCTTTTCGTCATGTTCTTCGTAAGCACTTCAACGGAGAATGCATTCTAGGTGCTGACCAGTTACAACCACTCTAGGTCCCAGAAACAAAAGGTCCACATCAAACTGCTGTCCTGCTTGTGTCTTTGATTTACTAATACCTCATTATAGGACTAACTCTGGAGGAGATGGACGAAGTGTTCGGGAGCTCCACTGGAATGGCTCTTGATGACCAGCAACGACAAGAAGGCATTTATCGCCGCCTTGGACTAATCGGGGACAGCCAAGAGAAACTCTCTGACGAGAAGCAAGCGGAATCAGCTTAAATTCCCATGATAATCATGTCTATATTATGTTTTGTTTCAAGGATAATTGATAGCCATTTCATGTATATTCTACATATGTTGGATTGGAACCAGATACTGAGTACTAGTATGGTTTGGAATGATGGATGGAGATATGTAATACAAATTTGCACTTAACGCCAACCTTTACAGAGATTTATCTAAGAGCATCCACCGCAGGGAATACCACAAAGATACGATCATCGTCGGGCTGTGAAGCTACTCTTCAACATTGAACCTATTGTCCCAATCATACTACCAGAAGTAGATCGGCTAGGAACATTGTCAGATTCTTTCACTGGCGACAAAACCGTAGGGATATTTAAGCCATTGTTGCTTCCCTGATGAAAGCGCACAAACTTCAGCTTGAGTTCAACCTAGAAAGAGAAAAAGAGACTGACAATAGCTTCAAAAGTAAAAGGTGCGCCTGTAGATTGGAATATATTGATTTTCCTTCGTTTCTTCTTCGCTGGCTCCTTCTCAGCGTCAGATGCCTCCCGAGTCTCTTCATCACGGTTGGGCCGTGCACTAACGCTCCTCATACGCGATGGAGGCTTCTGCTGTGTTTTCGTAGTAATATCAGCTTCCCGAGATGCGCTAGCAGGCGAAGCTTTCGTCTTCGCCGGCGGAGGAGGGTCTGCCGCTTCAACATCGTCCTGAAGTTGATCTTTCTCCTCGTCCCTTGGCTTACGTTTGTTTTTATGACGGGCCTTTGTTGGCTCCGAAGGTGGAGGAATCTTTTCAATGTCGTTGGTCGCTTCTTCGACTACCTTGGCTTTTCTCTTCGCCTTGGATTTAGTCTTCTGAGGCACTACCTCGATCTCATTCTCCTGTTCTTCAACTTGCGAAGGTTTGGAAGTCTCCTCCGGGTCACTTTCGTCCACTTTCCGCTTTCTCTTATTTGTAGATCTTTCCGTCTCTTTCTTGTTGTTTGTGCTAGAAGGTCCTGCTTCTGCATTTATGGTCTTTGCAGCTTGCAGTTGAGATGGAGATTTACTCTGAGCTCGTCGAGGTTTCGGTTTCGCTGGAGGTTCTGGAGAATGTTGTGGTGCGGCGTCATTTTCATCGTCAGACTAGAATTACAGAAAGATGGTAGTATGTTAGTCAGTTGCGGTGCACTGCAAATCAGTCAGAGGGCGCACGTTTCTTGGAGACGGAGATCGAGCTCGGGCGCGTTCAGCCTCTAGGGCAGCCTGTAGTCTCGAGATTTTACGCTCCGCCTTAGCAAGCCTTGCATTCGCAGCCTCAGTTTCCTCATCATGCTTCTCGGTAGCAACCTGTACTCAATTAGAATTAGAAAATCCCCAGAACAAGAGCGACAACACATACCTGTAACGCTTCATTGGCCTCTCTGAGTTTCTCAACCTTGCGTTTCTCCTTTCGTAGCTGCTTTTCGTGTTCCTCTCCCGACATCTCCAGTTGCGTTCTGAGGTCTTGCACCTGGATATCAAGTTCCACTCGCTTCTGTCGTTCGGTTTCAACCTCTGCCTCGCTTTTGTTCTCCAAGTTCTGCCATTTCTCCAACTGACGAAGCAAGTCAGCTTTAGAACGTGTGAGTTCGTCATTATTACGCTTCATTTCATCCCGAGTAGCACCAAGACCGTCGCGTTGGAGTTTGACTCGTTCAAGTTCCCTAAGTACCTTTTCATCGTCACCTTCGAGGCGAGCATGTTCTTCACGTAGTTTTGCGAGAGTATCCTGTTGAGAGAAAAACGTAAACAAAATGGTATACCATTCATTACAACACCCAGCTCTACCTGGAGCTCCGCTTTCTCTTCCTCAGAAGCGGCAATTTCTTCATCCTTTGCATCTAATTTAGCAACATACTCGGTGATCTGTTGATCGCGTTGCCTGCCAGCCTCTTCAAATCCAGCAATAAGGTCCTCCCGATCCTCCTCCAAATCCCGAATTTTGTCTTCTAGCTCCGCCTCCCTTGCCTGAAACATTGTAATTCTGTAATCTCGTTGAAGACGCAGAAGTTTCTCCTTTCTCGTGATGTCCTGCTCCTTAAGAAGGTTCATGCGCTCTTGTTCGAGCTGCAATACATTTCGAAGCTGGACAACACGATGGCAAGACTGCAAGACGTCACATCCCTGACGACATTCAATTTGTTCCTGTCTCCATTGCTTTTGGGCCTCCGCAGCGGTTTCACTAGCTTTCGCCTTCTCTAGCGCAATCTGATCAGCGAGTTTCTTGTTGGTATGCTCAAGAGTCCGATTTCTTTGAACCAAATCGTCGATTTGGCCCTGATATGAAGCTTCGATAGATGGAGCACCAAAGCCTAGAGGAGTTCCTCCACGAGCCATGAGTGAGAGCAGAAGAGAGGGAACGTGGGAACAGACGCGTTCAAGAAATCAACGCGTTGTGTTTGAGAATGGCACGTGCTTGTTATAACTCTCCAACCTATCTATGGCCCCAGGCAGACCAGTCAAGGTCATCAAACTCAAAGTTCCACGACACAATGCTCAGCGTGTCGGTGCGAAACTCGGCGCAGAGATTAAAAACCTTGCTAAAGTCCAAAAGATAAAAACGGACATCTATCAGCCCAGCCCTGAAGTGGCACAGGCTGTAGTGCGTATCATCCCCAGAATCTTAAATACAATGTTCATTTCTTGGTTTTTAGGAAAGTGCTTCGGAATGGAACTCTTTGTTGATCACTGCCCGCGCAGAAAGAGGGCCACAGTGGGACGTTGGGACACAACAGTTCGTAATTCCTTGAATGCAATTCAAGCCGTTTACCAACAGAATCCAGATTTCTAGTAGACAAATACTCTGATCTGTATTACGATCCCACACCTCTATTAGAAGCTGTCAAAAAGCAGACGGAAGAGGAGAATGCAGAAGAGGAGAAGCAACAACAACTCCAGCAACCTTCACACCCTCAACAACACCAGTCCTATTCTCGACATCACACACCACGGAGTGAACGCGACATCCACATGGCGAACTCACATCATTCAATGGGTCCTCCAGGACACGATTCACCGATGCACCATAGACAACACATCGGTCCTCCAGGGAACTATGGGTCATACCCCGGAACACCTCAGAACATGAGTGTACGCGGCGCACCACCGCCCATGCGTGGACCGTTCCCCGGGGGACATTCTGGCGGTGCTCCGTTCAATACAGTCAACTCGAATCAGTATTTCAGCAACGAGGGGACGTCTCCAATGAGGATGAATCCCATGGGTGGTATGGGGATGATGGATACAGGTCATTCAATGGGTGGGCATCCAATAGGTGGCATGCAAGGCATGGGTATGGGCAGTGGCATGGGCAGTGGCATGGGCAGTGGCATGGGTAGTGGCATGGGCAGTGGCATGGGCAGTAGCATGGGTGGTAATATGGGTGGCGGTGGTATGGCTGGTGGTATGGCTGGTAAGGAGGCATGCCCACCATGTCAATGCAAGGTGGCGTTCCTGGAAGATTCCCTATCCATTGAGAGTGCGCTTAGACGACTTTTTGTATATTTTGTATTCGTATTCTGCTTTGTATATATCATTCTCGTAATTTCGGATTCATGTTGGAGTTGGGCTTATGCTAAACGGTCCACGCTAACCATGTACAATAGACGGCCTTCATGGGAACACACCGACCATTGACTGCATTGCAAATGTCACGTTTGTTTGCTACCTGCCACGCCTTTTCTGCGTTTGACAAGTGGTGCTTCCTGAACAGCGACCCCTGCGAGAACCGCACACCCATGTACTTGTAGGAGTCGACTCTCTCCAATGGTGGTTATTACCATCCACTTTGTCTTGCCGATGCTAATCACCATAAAATTCCTTCTACACCAGGTGAAGAAAATGTTGATTTTCCTCTGCAGGCCCTCCAGTGTTGTGGAGAATAGTGCTGCGTCATCTGCCTGCTCAACATGCGATATAGGGTGCACATCAAGACGGATGTCGGAATGTTTGATACCTAATTCACAAATTAGTTGCAGGGCTGGATTATGCACATAAAGAATCTTGGGCTATCCGAGAGCAATTATAAAAGCAGCGCAATTGGAAACAGAAGCATAGAATTTTTTTAGGGAAAACTACACACGATGGCGCCCAACATCCATCAGTTAGGTCGTAGAGAACATTCCAGGAGAGACAGGACAGGACAGGACATTTTGCGCATAGGGGTTCATATTATCGTCACGTCATGCCCTGGAACTTGGACACAAAGTTCTCGTTCGTCAGGATGTTATTAGCACTGGATGAATATTGGACGCAATGATTCCAGAACGAGTTCGCGGACTAGTATAAGCAGCAGGGAGTCTGGCAGGTCTCTGGTGTTCAGCAACTTGAAGGCTATACATACTTCCAACCTGCGCGCTTCTTCAGGCAAAAAAATCGAAATAGAACTAGCTCTGCAGGTCTTCCACGTAGAATTGCCATTCCAGAGCGCCATGAACCTCAAGAATTACGTTCTTGTGCAAGTCGATGGTTGTTCCAAGACGCGGCGTGACAGGCTGTGACTGGTTCCTGTTATGGATTCATCGATCTTTTTCCCAAACCACGCCCTTCAACCGTGTCGATCTTATTTACGCCACGCTAACGCGATCATAGAGGGCACGCTGATATTCTTTGGGTGAGTTAAGACTCGCAGACATTGTGCCAAGGAACTAATACAGTAACCTCTCAGAACACCACTATAACTCCCTTTTCAGCATCAAACTGGCAGCAAAAGAGCCCATTAAAATTACTAGTCGACTCTCTTAAACGCGCTAATTAGGTGCATTATCCTTCTTTTACTGTACATACGAGGCCGAGCCATTTACCGACTATGCAAAGTGCGATGCAGTGCGATGCGGATGGGAATCTGTCGCCAGACCAAGCGGACGACCAAGATTCTCTTTTTGGATCCCCTCCAGCTTCGCCTGCCAGAGGTAGGTCACCATCGCCAGCGTTAGCACTACCAAGTGCTAGAATTTCTACACAAAATGTGGGGACCATTGCACTTCCTGGCTCCCAACATTGTTCTGAACTTCCAGTGACTCCGCTAGCCTTGTCGTTGAATTACGCTCTCAATGAGCATCCTCAACGACCTCCGGCCCTACCAACTACTGCGATACTCTCTGGAAACACTACACCTTCGTCCAGCCGCGCGTCTTCAACAGGACCTGGCAATAGGTCTAAGAAAAGGACAGAAAGGACAGGGAGGAACTCAAAATCCAAGGAACCTACTCCGCGACCCCCTCCTCCAGAAATCGCCTTCCCAGATCCCTCCGGTCCAGTCCCAGCAAATTTCTTGCGAAGCCAGTCTGCCCTCCTAGGTTATGCAGGGTTAGTCAGTGGTGTCAAGCCTTCCAACCTGTCCACGGGTCGTCAAACTCCTGGCACAGCGGCGTCAAATCCCATTGTGATCGATGATGACGACCGAGTTCCGCGTCACCCTTCTCGGTCGTCTACCCAACCTTCTTCAGAAAAATTGGGTATCGATCCTAGCGTTTTGCCCACTCCCTCGACACAGGAAATCATGTCCATCCTCATGGGCGAGAAGGACACTTTTCTAGTTTTGCAGAGTCTCCTCAGACTCATCGCTGGGATGGATCGACCCCACACACCTGAATCCGCGCCTCTGACGTCTTTCCGACGGACATCCCGATCCTTTCAGCCTTCGGGTTTTGGGGATGTGAATACAGCGCAACCCCCTCCAGAGATGTCACATAACTCTTTTGTGACCTCCAATCTCTCTGCATTTCCGGCAGGCCCTCCTCTCAAGAAGCGACGGTTGAATCGAGTGCCAGCTGGCGCTGTGGATTGGGACGTTCCGTATCCTTTCCTCGAAGGACATGGTCCTGAAGCTTATTCAACAAATTGGGAACGCGAGCGTGGAATGCAATTAATGTCACAACTCGTCACGCTCGTTAAGGATGCGATACGGAAAGCGGCAACAAGAAAGCATCTTCAGAACGAACGAGAGAAAAGGCAATTATTGGAGTGGGAGCGAGCTCTTGCTCGACCAAGCTTGTTAGAGGCGGTGGAAGAGCCCAAGGTGCATGGACATTATAGGCCGTCGACTATAACATATGGCTTGCAGGGTGAGGCAGCTGCAGCTGCCAGGGCACAAGTGCAAAAAGTCCTTACAGATGCTAGCAACAGTGTCAAGCCATCGACTACAACCTCGCTCCCGACCCGGCCACCTCATCCATTAGCTCAATCATGGACTCACAGAACATCGACTCATCAGCCCTCCACACCTTTTGATCAGTTAATCACGTCCCTTCTCGCGGCAACTCCTGGTCAAAATGCGATTGCGGACGTTCAGAACGCTTCTTCGACGCCAAATAACAAGCAGGATTTAGATCAAGGCCTGTTTGACAATTGGATGAATATTTTTCAGACTTTTTTGCTGCCCAAGAACTTATCGCCTTCCAATCACAATAGTCTTCCTTCGGAAACTGATACGTCAGCATCTACCCCAGTCAGTATTGACTCCAGTTTCTTCGACTTGGATTCAACCTCGGCCGATATGGACCCCGTCGATCTATTATTTTATGATTATGAGAGTATATTCAACACAGGGGAGTCCACATTGTCTACTCCCGGACCCTCACATACCAGTGAGCAACCTGAATCTTCCTCAACTCAAGATAACGAGCCCGTCGTTTCCCACCGAGACATCATTATCGACCCTGCTCTCTTGGCCATATCTGTGCCCAAAGCACCCGCCGTGTCCGCGTCTGCAGCTCCTTTAGAGCCTCCGCCGTCGCTCAGAGGTTCTCCTATACCCTCTTTGAGCTCGTTTGGTGATGTGGACCCCCCCACACCCAATTCGGCCGCCTGGGACATAAGTACTCCTGAGGTTGTCATAGGTTCAGGAGGGGATGTACCTATTGCTGAAGGTTTAGTTGGAGGTGGATGTCGTCGAGGAGGGTTGGCAGGTCAAGGTATGTGGGGTCTTGCGTTAAGTAATGCGTTCACGCAAACTTACGGTGTTCCGGAATGTGGTGTAGAGGAGCATCTAAAGGCTTTCATCGAGGCTCAAAGTGTGGATAAGGGCAAGGGAAGAGAGATGGGCGATCGTACAGCCCAGGCTTCACGTCTTCCGAGCACTGTCCAGTCGGAGATACTACAGTCTTCTGTCGCGTCGTTCCCTCCGCTGCGAATGTCTAGGGACCAACAGCGCCAAGATCAGCCCCAAGGCAGAAAGGCCGCCATTATGAAGCGTGCAGCGGAGCGGAAGAAGCAGTTAATAGCGGCGCTTGTCTCGGTCAGGACGCAACTCTGGGAAACGACTATCGAGCAAGGAGTTTTATCACATATGAACAAGCTTTGCACTCGTACAGCATAGTATATATCAACATCACATTACATCGCATGACGTTTAGGGCTACACCCATTCATGTATTAATTACATCGTAAGAACCATGTAATGGCCGGTTAATAGAACCAATGATATCGATATCGATTGACATGACAGTTTTGTTTTGAGGTGGTTAATGTGTGACCTACTTAGATAGAGTATCTCAAGGATGATCGATGATCGACGTGGGGTCGGATTAATATTGCACAAGTGCTTCGAACTCACATTGGTTTCGGAGACATGATAATTTTGTGTTCAGAATATTTGTTGAATTCATTCCTATTCGCTAACTTATAATTCCTATATCTCTCGTCCGACGTCTTCCTACAGTTTGGCTTTGAGCTCGTCAGAGACCTTTACCATCCTTTGATATGAAGTCAATTGATCTCAACATTTAGAAGGCAACAAATGTAGAAAGCACGTACAATTTACCGGTATTACCCCCGTTGAACAGCAGCGACAGAGATTTTGGAGCCTGCTCAATACCACCCTCGATTACGTGGAATTTACTTTTGATAGAACCGTCAATGAGACCAGCGGAGAGTTCCTTGATGGCTTCTGGATACCGCGCAGCATAATCAAAGCTAACATCCCAGTTCATCAGGAGTTACAAAATTATGTGGAGTGTGATTGCGACATACACTATAAAGCCTTGGATCTTAGCACGTTGTGAAATCAGGTTCAGGTAACTTTGAAGCCCACGAGGTTTTGTTGCATCTGAATCGATGATTAGAGTCCGAGAATGCGGTTAGAGGGGTGATACGAACTATACTGTGAGATAGCACCTGCGCAACACATTGTTGAAAGCAGTAATTAATCAAAGAGACCCAGGTACGAACCACAAAGCGCTATTCTTGCGTTTTGAGCAAGTCGGGTGAGTATCATGTCCAGGATATCGCCTGGACATGCAGGTCAATGCTCAGTACTCTGAAAGACAAAATCAATCGAGTACACACACCTCCAACATTGTCAAAGTAGACGTCGATATATCCAATCTTTTTGAAATCCTCTCTGAAGGTCTTGCTCTTGTAGTTAAAAGCCCCATCAAGACCAAGTTCCTTTACCAACCATTCGCACTTGTCAGACGAGCCGGCAATTCCATAAACCTTGGCGCCAGCACGCTTGCCCAATTGGCACGCGATTGTCCCTACAGAACCTGCAGCACCAGACACAACCATAATGTCACCTTTCTTGACCTGTGCGACATCCTTCACGCCCTACTAATGGGTAAAAAAACGATCACGAGAATAAATCAAAAGGCTCACAAAGTAGGCTGTCATGCCTTGATACTAGCGGTTGAAAACACTTTCACGAAAGTACCAGTTAATCCAAACATACCAGATGATCCCAATGTATTCATAAAGTCCAGAGCATGGACGCCTTTGGGAATACTAATTGAAGTGTTAATAGAGGTAAGCGCTACGTGTGTTCCGCATACATGAGCTTCGTCACCGTCTTCTCGTCGACGATGGCGTACTCGGTCATCCCTGAAGACACCAAACCTTCAGTTATATGAGCATATAAGCGAGACAGGGCACGCACCCCATCCCCCACTAACCGTGTCGCCGGGAGAAAGAGATGTCCCTCGCCCTGCCTCGACAACAACACCTAGACCCTGAGCGCGCATTACCTGCCACCATTACAGTAACGGTCAGGATATTCTGGAGTCAAGTCTTGAGAATCGCACCTCTCCAATCTTCACAGGTGGCAAGTAGCTCCGTGTATCCCTGACGTATCCGCGCATAGCAGGATCCAAAGACAACCACGTACACTGTACCAAGACTTCGCCTTCGCCAGGCTTCAAATTTAGCGGCAGAACCTCAGTACGAAATGTGTTAGGCTCGAAATCTCCCACTGGACGCTCATTGAGAACTATTTGTTTGAAGGTTCTTGGGTTAGCCATCGTTCAGAAAGCAAAGAGTGGAAAAATGATGAGAAATCTAGATGCATCAATTCATCACTGTGATACACTGATAGCACTTATAATTAGACTGTCATACATGTCATCACGGAGAAAACTTATGATATGATAAGTAACCCGCGAGTTTTCAAATCTTACTGTAACCCCAAGAAGCCTTGACAAGCTTTCCGTGAGCGATAAGCTATTTTGTCCTCCTTCTTTCAACTTTGAAAGCAGCCATGGATACGTATAAAAAAGGAAATACAAACATCGAGCGAGAAAATCAATGCTTATGCCTCCTTTCTTCGCCTTTTGCGTGGTACATCGTTCGAATTGTCCTCTCCATCCTGGTCATCGTCTAGATCGCCTCCTTTTAGGCCCTTCATCTTTCTGGTCTGTAGTTTGTTCAGGTCCTGCTTGGCAATGTGCACGCGTCCTCTCAAGTCGCCCATCTCGTCCACTTCCATATTCCTCCGCTTCTTTCCCAATCCACTTTCAATGTCCACCTTCTTCAACTTGGGCCGTTTCAATGCGTGCTTTAGGAGTTCTGGATCTGGGGCCTTGTAACGGCGCAGAGACAAGTCAAGGTTTGGCCCCATCGGTGTCAACTCGACACGGGGGATCCGCGTGCCAGAGCTCAGTAGACGGGTTGTGTATGTGCGAATATGTATTTTTGGAAGGGAGGAGGTGTCCTCAGGAGCCGAGGGGTGCTGGTTGGGTTGTATGGTCGCTGTGGCATTATTGAGTGAGGCCGGTGTAGGGGCACAGCTTATGCTGATAACATGCTCGAGACCAGTCAAACATATCGAGTCGACTACTTCACCATTGAAAAAGTCCATTAGCATGGATTTTGCTTGGATGTAGCGGGGGTGGGTATCAAAAAGCTCAGAAGCAAAGTGCATAAGTGGTTTATGCCCTGGGGTGGATTTCGGGGTCTAGCAATATTAACAATGAGAATTACTTCAGCTTCAGACACGATGGAAAAACGTACTTTGAAGCTATCTATCCCGGCCCAACTATCGACACCGACCTCCATCATGTCGAGAACCTGGTTATCGTACATTCGAACAAACGACAGACCATTCGGCCTCTTTTTTGTACTCTGCCCTACGAGAAATAACGAAGCATCATTTTTTACAGCCCAAAACTCGAGCGATGATATTGAGGCTGTATTAGAGTCGAAAGGGTAAATAGGATTCTTCTTCGAAAAAGAGATCGCATGAGGTCGTTTCAAGGCCATCTAGGTTTCGTTCAAGCATTGACAATTTCTCAGACAGCATCAAACCATACGTACCAGATCTTTCATGACAGCATTGAGTGTCTCTCCTGTGTGTGTTCCCTTCACAAAGATTACAGTTCGAGGGTCTTCAACTTCTTTGGGAAGACGAGCATCCATAGCGCGTTTAGAGCGAGCATTTTTTGGTTTTCTGTGGTAAAAAATATATCAGAAATTATACATAGAGAGTTCGATAGAATTACATTGTGCGCAGCATCTCAAATGCCCTGACTTTGCCGTTCACTAGTATTCTAATTTCTAGAGCAAAAACTCAGTGATTCCTCAACGAAAAATTCAACACGTGCCCCCCGTGTGAGTGATCGATGATCAGCGGCGTGCGCTCAAACAGAAACACACTCTTCAGGGACACGAGATGATGATTAAGTATGGAAGCGCAGGTATCTATGACTAAGACTTGAAAGCAGGGACTAACTCAAGAGGAACCACCTAGGACTAACGTCTTTGGTCCCTTACTACATAACCTACGCCATTTATCCATGTTGAATGCATGACCACTGATCAGGAGCCTATGGCTGGGCCATTGGTGGTCAATCCACCCGCTACGCTAAGAGAAAGCCTGAGAATGCCAGTTGCAAGATCCTCGTATGCTGACAATAGATATCTATATGAGCGAGACGTGTAAAATGATATCTATTCAACTACACAATCCAGGGTGTTGACGATCTGTCGGGTTTTGAGGAATCCATCCTCCTTGAAGGCCCATTTGATAGCTCCATTCATCAGCATTCTCCGCCTGGAAAAGAATGTTATGTTTTGCAACATTGACATTCTCAAAGACATACCTTCCAGGTCCAAAACACCCATCCAGAGATGTTTTCTCCAATTTCAACTTGCACCTCCCAGTATCTGTTTCACTTCAGCTTGATACATACAGATACAGGACATCACTCACTTTCTGAGAAAAGCTTTATACGAGCTAGAGAATCCTTGATAGCTTCCAGTGTAGTTTGCGCACGATCCATGGAATTGTGAATCAGAAGACCAAGTTCCGTCCCAGCGTGCGCCGACTCCTCTGCCATTAAGCCATTTGGCACAATCAGTCATTGCAGTGGACCATTCGCCTATGATAGTCCATATATTTGAAGATTTGTAGGCAGAGAGGCTGTCAGAATATGTGCACGCAAACTATGTGTGAAGAACATAAAGTAGACCACCAGTTTTCAAAATGGAGGTCTTACGGTGATATGTTCGTTCAATGAACGATCGAGCTCAGGGTCACTAAATATCTGGTATTCGTGCTGGAGGGGTAGAGTTAAGAGCTTGTGGAGCGGTAAGAAATGATGGGTCGTACAAAATCCATAATAACCCCTTGAGCTCTTGGATATGTTAGAAAACCATACCAATTCTAAGAACGGTCAGTGCATAATTTTCTTTAATTTGGTGAAGAAACAAGGATACCTGAACACCAAGGAATGCATCCCCAATCATGACTTTGATGCCTGCCCCCCCAGCTTGTCTTACAGCGTCATACCCATCCAACCAGAACTGCTTTATAGTCCGCGCCCAATCATCTCCACGGAATCCGGCAGGTTCATTGAGCAGCTCAATAACGCTCACTAACCCTTCCAGATTTTCCACAATGAATCGGAGTGTGTCAATTGTACGCGACACATTGGCAGGGTTGAGAGCCCATACAGGGTTGGCTGTACGTTGACCAGAGTTATCGTACCCGTTTTGTGATCCTGGAGCACCATGAATATCAAGAATGACGTTGATGGAATGCTT
The DNA here is from genome assembly GCA_018221735.1 of Termitomyces sp. K1Aa. NCBI lineage: Eukaryota > Fungi > Basidiomycota > Agaricomycetes > Agaricales > Lyophyllaceae > Termitomyces > Termitomyces sp. K1Aa. The sequence goes on from JABAJX010019846.1 coordinate 15,657, forward strand.
TTTAGCCCAGTTGAGCCCTTTCAAAAGGTATGGCCATGCTCCAGGTGTATACGGGGAAACACTGGTTGAACCATCGGTGTCAGAAGATGTAAGCGGTACAGACCAGTAACCCAGAGGTATTCTATTCGTCTGTTGATTTCAATCGCTTGAGATCCATCAAATAGTAAACCAACCGAACGTGATTCAATCCTGCAGCTTTAATGGCCGTAAAGTCATCCTCTGTTATCCACTGCTTGAAACGATTAACTTCATACGAGACCAAAGGATGTTATAACATACCGTGTCCCAATGCTCCTGGAGGATATTCAAAGCAGTCTTAAAGTCAAGCATTTGTCCCATGGTATACTCGTCTACTATAGCGTCGTGCTCGGTGCTCTCGAATACGCTGGGCGTAATCCATGGCTACAGCGTCAAGTGCGTCAGGGGATCCTCAATATATTCGTGTTCAGTTGGAAAGTCACCTCCAGGACAAGCCATCCTCCTCTAGATATGTAAATCAATGTTACATAGAAAATACAAAAAGATAGCTCGCCATACAGATTGACTCCTCTAATTTTGTCATTGTTGTAGTCAAATGCAGGAGATGTTGATGTAGCAGTAGGTAGGGCCACACCACTGGATATCAGAGTCGATGTCGAAGCAGAGAAACCGATGGAAGACCCTGAGGTGCTGGTGCTTGTTGAAGAACTTGGGTCACCTGATGTTCGAGCAAGTTTTTTGGGAGGTACGAGGTGACAACGTTGCGCAGCGACAAGGGTCCCTCTGCCAAAGAAAAGGATAGCTGAACAGGTCAGAGCTAATTCTACGGGGTGTAAATACATGGGGAAAGAACAAAGAGGTCATGCTCCTAGCAAAGTGAGCTTGAGACTTGCATATCGAAAGCACGCGGATGCTTGGCCGACAAAAGGACCCATTTAGAACACGAGGCACTTTGGTATGAAGTTTATGACATTGATGGCATGCAGTCTCGTACTTGCGGCACCAATCCAGCGTGGTGCATAGTCCATTTAGACATTATGGGGGTTTGACTAGTAAACTCAGGCCCACGGGTTTGTCGATATGTATATGGCCGACCATGTATACGCCTCCAAGACTCGTCTTTGAATTCTTCGCCCCCTTCCCTAACACCCCAACGTACGACCTTCGCAATGGTACCCTTTTTGCTGTTCTCTAAGCAACGAGGATACAGCGAGGCGATATCTCGAACCACCTCCGAGACACGCATCGACAAAACCTAAGGCCTAAAATCCGGTCTGGTCTAAACTTCTTGTCAATCCTTTTTGACCTGACACCACCTCCATCCTTCCTTTATAAGAGATCTCCTTTCGCATATTTAGCGGTTGTGCAACTGTACACCCACTGTGGGTGACAACTTTGATTCAAGAGATAAGCTCACTTCAGTCCAGCTCTCGGTCTCTTGTGTAGGGAACAATCTTGAACCAACTTATGTACATGGTCCCTTAAGGCAGACGGTCATTTCGTGTACATACTACTACGTCGGAGGCAGGTACTTCGATTTGTATTTCTCAGCGAGATGCTTCCACTTATGTGCTAGTTGGGAATATTAAGTACATAGTTGCCTTACTCCAAATCATTCCGTCACGAATTAAAGATTGGCAATGTTAGGATATGTCCCGTTGTGTCTTGGCTACGCAAAGGTAAATACATAAGGAAGTGAGAAAAGGAATACACCATTGCATGATGATAAGTAGAATATACAGAACGTTGATAGTAGTATGATGATAGTCCAGTCACGCCACAGGCGGTATAAGTATGCGCAAGCTGATTACAAGAGATGACATGCAATCAGAAGTATCTGCAGCTCATAGATCATAATGGACCCCATTGGGCTTATGTTCTGCCACCGTTGTTCGCATTTCCATAGCATCCTGGAACTCGATAATGCTCTGTCTGCTCTGCCGACGAGCCTTTTGCTCCGCTTTGCGAAGCCTTCTGTGGTTCATCAAGGTCTTTCCGTATTCTAGAGATGCGGGGGGGACAACTGGCACAGACAAAGGGTCAGAGTAACGAAGGAAGGAAAAGGAAACGACCTACCTCTATCTGAGTCCGTGAGGAAAACTTCGTAGAGGAATGCTCCAAATAAAGTTGCCGGAATGTTCGTTAGTGCGGCAATCGCTGCATATTTGCCTCCGGCAGCTGAATTCCTGTAAGTGGGGATCTAGGTGTCCAAGGCTGACATACCCTTTCTCCCCCAGATAGTCAAAGCAACCATACGACCACCAAGATCACGAGCCGAGTTTAGTGCAACTACATCCCAGGTATAAGCTGATGCATTCACTCGATGTGATTAGTATGATTGACTTACTGCCAGGTGTGGCGAAACCCCAAATAGCAACAGCGCTATTTAACATGTTACATCGGAGACCCCTAGGAAGAGAAATAATCATACTATGCGAGAGCCACGAGAACCGACGCCATGACTGGGGGAACGAGAGCATTTGTTGGATCAATAGCAGCGAAAAGGATGAGCCCGATGAGCGTGTCCTGACAAGAATGAGTATCTGAATGCTAGAGTGTCCTTGCAGGAGCTCACGGTGACAAACTCATTGAGGAATACTCGCGGCAGGGTTTGGCCAGGCAAGATGTAGAGGCCAAAAATTCCAGCTGGGCCATTAGGCGTGAACTGCAAGGTGTCGAGGGTTCCTGCTTTCTCAAGAATTGTCTCGCATTGGACAAGTAATACTTTCCACTCGGTATAAATCACCAAGCAGGCAAGATAGGCTCCCAAGATCTGGGCAAATATGTATCTGTACCCTGTCAATTCGCAGCAATCCCAAGAGTCATCGAGAACGTCAACAATCACCTCAGGCCTTTGAGGGGCGGAAAGCCTCGAAAAACGACGAAAGAGATGGTGATACATGGGTTGAAGTGCCCTCCAGAAGTGGCGCCACAAACCCCGATGGCAAAGAGGATGCCAAATGCATATGCCAAACCAATCTGCATTATTGCTGAATACTATCTATAAGCTGTACATCGAATTCTGCCAATACGAGCAACTCACAAGACAGAGGTTGCTGAAGGATATTTCCTACAACAAAACCCGTAACTGAACTGAGACCTAAAGAGTTGTAAGCCTGGTGGCATGTCTATCAAGAAAAGTGGGCGTTTGCCTGCATAAACGTAGAAAAACACGCCAAGCTACATGATCATTCAGATTCTACCCATTGATCAGAAGCCTTCAGGCCTTACCGTTTCAGCAAACATTTCCATAAACCAATGAACCTCTTTCTTATTTCTCTGCTTCTCCCATATGGTGAAAATTCTCGGTCTCGCCTGAATATCCCGTAAATGAACGATTGGCGCAGCCATTTTGCAAGCGGAAGGTAAAAGGGTATCTGCGAAAGTACACCAAGGTTGGGGTTCTCCGTGGTTTTATACTCACCCTGCTCCGAGTGTCCCATCATAGCCATTGACAAGCACCAGTTTTCGGAGCGACAGATGGGAACACCTTATTGAGCTACATTGCCAACAAACCGAAAGATTACTCAGTACTATTGTCCAAATGGATTTGTGCAGTTAGCATTTACAACACCCTGATGCTTGAGATGCAACTCGAGCCATTTGGGGATATCAGTGATCACAGAAACTTGAGGCCTGCAAAGGTGGTGAGCGTAGGCGTCACTTCAATGAAATCACGGTTCGCACTTCCAATAGGTTGAGTATCGATATGGTCATGATTAAGGGCCGAAAACTGACTTGCACTCAACCAATCAACCATGAGTTTAGGAATACATACTTTCAAGTAGAAATGTGAAGCATCCTAGGTCATATACCGGTGTTTCAAAAGAGACCTTCACAGCTTGAGCGAGGACTACAATTGACGATAGAAACGGGCGGAAGATTGCGACACGATGTGATCGACGTTTCATTCGAGATCCGCACAGTGAACCGAGGAGACGGGTACCGTTATCGGGTCATCAGAATTCGCAGACAACCAATTGCTTGGATCAATCATCACAGCTCGAAGGCATGGAATCCAAAATTCGTCGGACCAGAGTATGACGGCAGAAACACATTGCAGGTTGATTAGTAAAGAACCAATACATAGTATGCACAGCATCTACGAATGCACATCACGGGTGATATTCTTTCACACCAAGTTGCGTATGTATTTAGGTCCACTTGAACTTGAGAAGCGGCTTCCTTCTTCCCATGGTACTGATAACGGTGACGTATATGGGACGCACATGGATTCATCTGGTGTGCTCACGTCCGAAATTCAGCGCTCAGCCGCCAAAATAGACAAGTCCGAGGGAAAATACCAGAAAATACCATCAAAAAATAACAAGTCAGTGTCGCGTTCCTTTGCTCACTATTCCTGATCGAGGTTCCTCTGAAGCGCAAAATTTTTGATTGTAAGTCAATGAACATCTGTTTCCTATGTGCTCATTCGTCCTCGTAACCCTGTACTGGTCTCCGTGGACGATTGGGAACTAGGCACTATGAGTCAAGGACGTGATATAATAATGAGAATAGCGCACGAGGATAAGTCATTGGAACGTGCTCGGCCGGTTTGTACCCAAAGCGCTCACGAATTGGAGGTATTGTTATAGCCATGACTGGTCCAATCGTTCCAATGACACAAGAATAGAAGATAACCGTGTTTTCGTGGGCCTGACGTTGCTAGAGAACAACCTCAGGAGATATTTTCAAAGTAGTCGCATTCAACTCACTAGGTAACGGTAGGTCGAGCGGAATGGGGACAAAAGGGACGCCATGAGTTCGTGGACGACGGAGACGACAGGAAAGCGGCACACAACACAGGCAAACGCACATCAATCACGTAAGCAATCCTTCCTCTGCAAGTTCCCAACAAGTTCCTCAACAATGTCTATGGAAGAAAGCATCAGCTTGGAAGAGACCAACAAGATCCGTATTTCACTTGGTCTTAAGCCTCTGACCGAAGATGCACCCACTGCCAATGACAAGGACAAGCAGGCCGAGGACAATTATACAAAGAGGCGGCAACGTGAGGACAAGGAACGCGAGTCAAAGTACATATCGTCTCGTTCGTAATTTCTTTATTGTAGCAGTTCTGACGTCTTTTACTCTAGAAAAATCGCGGATAGGATAGCCAAGTGAGTACTTTTTTCTTTAACCATCCTTACGGTCACTTCCATTTCAGTTTCGGGCACTTCAGGCCCGCGACCGTCTCAATGTAACAAGAGAGCGTCGTTGCTCATGCATACTTCGATAGGGTACGGAATCGAAAAGAGCTCAATGCATCGCTCAAAGGCACAACTCTCGGCGATGCAGATGCTGACGCGGATGACACGCTGAAGTGGATCAAGAAGAGCAAAAAGAAGGAGAAAGAGCTTGCAAAGAAGCGGCAAGAAGAGTTAGAAAACATGGACAAGGTGTTCCAGGAGGAATACACAGAACGTGCGTCATACGACATGGATGTCTTGAGTATATGCTAATCTTCTACTCAGGCGATCTTGAGGGCCTTAAGGTCAGCCATGACTTCGACGAGATGGATGAAGGAGAAGCTCGCATACTCACCTTGAAAGATAGTCGAATCCTCGACAATGAAGGCATGTCCTTTGGCCCCAAGAAAACAGTCCACTTACTTTCCCACAGAGGATGAGCTACAGAATATTGAAATGGCTGAAGCCGAGCGTACCAAACGGAATAACGAACTGAAGATCAAAAGGCGGGATTACACTGGATATGACGATGACGAGTTTGTCGAGGGGAATCAAGGCGTGAAGCGCTCTGTGCTTGCAAAGTACGATGAGGATATCAACGGTCCCAGAGAAACTGTGAGGCTCTCTGTACCTTGGTTTTTCTGGTCCATTAATTGCGTCTTGAACAGGATTTCCGGTTAGGAAGTTCAGTAATCTCTGCCAAAGCCAACATAGAGGAACAGAAACATCAGGTAGCTGTCGCTGTGAACAAGTCACTCCTTTCAATAGACTATACCAGTCAGTGCACATATCTCATGACAATGTTTGTACTGACTCGTTGATAGAAAACCTCGAGATGGATGACTATCTCAAAGAAGGCGACGTTGGGTTCAAGAAGCCCAAGGTCAGTCCCCACCTTCCCTTCCAATCCTTGCTTAACAAGCATCTGGTGTTTTAGACTAAAAAGAAACGTCCATCACGGCGTGTTGCCGAAAGTGAGCCTATAGCTGACAATTCAATGTAAGTCATTACTTACACGCACCTTTTTTGAGCTTATATTTTCTACAGTCGCGGAACAACGAGCGCGTGATGAAGAGGAATCTAAAGTGGTCGTCAAGGTTGAACCTGAGAAGGAAGATGGAGATGAATCAGGAGGACTCACCTTTGATGAAACGTCCGAATTTGTGCGCGTCGTCGGTGTCAACCCAGTGGTCAAACCAGAGCCCAAGGAAGAAGCCTCAATAGCACCAACTCCACTCCCGCAAATCAAGCAACGATCACCCTCCAGGGATGTGTCAATGGCTCCAGGAGACCAACCAATGGAGGAGATCGAGGCGGGCGAGCTTGTAGTCAAAGAGGAAGAAGAGGAGGAGGACGAGATGGCCATGTTGAACGCTATCGAGAACGCTATACGTGCGACGGAAATTGAGGAAAGTGCTCGGGTAAAGGAAGAGGACGTGGGTGCCACATCGTCGGAGCAGACGTTCAGTGCAGGGATGGCTTCCACTCTCAACATTCTCCGGCAACAGGGTCTCCTCGCTGCACCTGCTTCAGATCAGCAGGATCGCGAGAAAACGCAACTCCAGCGCGACCTTTGGCTAGCGGACATGCGCCGTCGTGTTGCGCAGCGTGAGCTGGAGAAGTTGCAGTCACGCGGTTCGAACAAGGATCAAGCCCAGCGAGAGTATGAGAACCGCATGCGGGAACAGCAAGAGGCAAGAGACAACTTGGAGATGTTTAAACATTACAAGCCGGACGTGAATATTGTGTATTATGACGAGTTCGGTCGTGCCCTGACGCCGAAGGAAGCATGGAAGGCGTTGTCGCATAAATTCCATGGGAAGGGGTCTGGAAAGGCAAAGACGGAGAAGAGGTTGAAGAAGATTGCGGAAGAGCAGAAGCAGGCTGCTATGGTGAGCGGCGATACGCCGCTTAGCATGAACAGTGCGTTCCAGCAGCGGCAGCAAAAGACGGGACAAGCACATTTCGTGTTGTCAGTGGGAAATAGAGGGTGTGTTCTTGCACTTATCCCATCAGTTTGTGTCATGCTAATAATTTATGTTCAGTGCCGTCCCCCAGGCAGCCGACTTCCTTGACGTCCAACCACTCACGAAAGGAAAGACTGAAAAGACAAAGAAGAAGAAGGAAGGCAAGAATGCACAGCAGGCTGCGGACGCCGGGTTCATGACGCTACCCGCTCCCCAAGTCCATTCACAAGTGAACGGAGAGAGCTCCGTGCCGCCTGGCTTCTCACCAGTGGTATCACACAGCAATTCAGCGTCTCCCGCGCCTCGGCCTGGGTTCTCGAGGATATCTTCTGCGCTGGATACGCCCACATCGCAGGGTGGTACCCCTGTGCCATCTGAGCGATCCAAGGTGGTGTTTGGATTTGGGACGAAGAGGAAGGCGGGCGAGGAGGCGCTTGGCTCGCCGCCGGCGAAGAGGAGATGAGGCAAGTTATGCTGTGCATTGGGATCATGGTGTTGTGTGTAAGTTATTATAAACGGGGTATTGAGATATGTACAGAGTTGTGCTTGCTAGATAGATAATCTGGCGCAG
>JABAJX010019846.1:27851-45357 GCA_018221735.1 Termitomyces sp. K1Aa
TCGAGGCAAATTTTCTGTCTGTTGCTGATTTCTCGCCTTCAAGACACCCAATCCATTCTTCGGTCGGCCAATCAAGAGAGGTCCGCCTGTCAACATCAAGGATGACTTCAATCCTTTCAAACATGGCAAGGTACCTGAGCCTTCCACAATCGGTGTGTTCATTGATTTCTTTACTTTGCCGGGGAGTATTCACGTTATATTTAGCCGCTTCGTGGCCGTATACTGGCAAGCGCTATTCCCAACTGTTCCCACCTCCTCCTCAACACCCACCTCATCAACAACCTCCTCACAACATGCCTGCTCCGGGCCCGCAAATCCCTCCCCCGTCTTACGAGGAGGACTCGGCAGCCCAGGCTGCTGCTCGTGGATATGTCTATGCATATCCTCCTTATGCCTATCCTGGCCAAGTGCGTTTTGTGCTGAGATATTACCTGATTGCGATCTGATTCGGTCGTAGCCCATGATGCCGGGAATGCCCCCTCCTGGACCTCCAGGGACATACATCGCGGGTCCATATATGCCGCCTATGCAGTATCCACCTGGGATGCCTCCTCCAAATGGTTAGCTTGTTTTCGTCATGTTGGAGCTTCATTGCCCCTTTTGCTTACCTCCGCTTTCGTAGCGATGTACCCTGGAATGGGTCAAGTGCCCCGTATGTCCTATTTTTCTACATGCTGATGAATCCGCAACTCAATACATGTGTTCAGCGCAAGCGTACATGCCCCCGCCACCTGGTGCACCATATCCTCCCCCGAACACTGCTGGGCCACGACCACCCTCAACGCCAATGCCCGGACACGTCCACCCATACTATCACCAAAGCCCTCAACGTATGATCCCCTTTGAACAATATCCTGGTAAAATGTTCACAATACCCGTGCCCACAGTCCCACACGCTGTCCCTTATCCGATGATGATGCCACCTCCCCCAAATGTCGCCCAGCACCCGTATGAGGGCGGCCCCGCGCCGCCTGTACAGATGGGCGGACATGTTTGATCCTGGCAGAGATCATTTATTCATTTTTTTTGCATCGAGAGGGCAGTTTGTTCGTTGGCATTGGGAATCAAAGTGGTATTTGTAGATAATTACGCTTTGAATACGTTGTTTACGAGCTCTTTTCGAATGCATCATCATCACTACTCATGGAAATGCATTCGATGACTGACCTCATCAGCGCTTTTAGGATATCGTGTTCAGTGGGGAGATAAGGGCATGGAAGACTCGTGCGAATGGGGTCAAGTGTCAGAATTTTGAACCCAGTGTGACGAGACAATCTTGATCAAGGCCTGAGGCATGAGGACCTTGAAGTGGCTGCTGCTACCAGATGCCATATTCTTCATGTAATTAATTAGCTGTCAAAGGATCCTTCCTGTTACACTCAGAAGTTTCATCTGGTACATTTCCAGCTTTGGCGTTTTTTATCTTTCAAGGTCAATCGAAACCTTCTAAGTGGACGTAGGCTCATCGAGATCATGGTAGCCGGTATTACATACTTCGGCACTGTGCCAGTCAAGAATCAGAGTCACTTATCAAAAGCTTGTACTTATCGAGAATTTACCGTAATGAAGCGCAACAAACGATTGAGATCCAGAATAATAATAGTAAAGCACATCATTCTACAACGAACGAAACGATAATTTAGTGTATCGCGCCAGTTCTCAATCAACCCAACGACTTGTAGCACGAAACTTCTACTTTTTTCAACAGACCCTTCAAGGTGCCACTTGCCCGGTTGCAGTTTGTCTGAAGCCAACTTTCCATTTCGTCTCGCAAAACTCCTAGCTCCGCTGACACAGGGAGTTGACCATCGTGTTTAACAGTGGTGGAGTTTAGAAGAATGTCGAATAGGCGATTCCACAAGTCGGTTTGCCAATACCTCTTTAATGGTGTACTGACTTTGTGCCGGCCGGATATTGAGTCTATCGCGCCTGCATGGATGTACTTTCCGAAAAGCATGCAGTAGATAATTCCAACGAGACCAAAATAATCGGTTTGGTATGTCCACGGCTGACCCTGGCGAGCCTCAAGACAGTCTCTGTCGTCAGTGGGCCAGTCTGCGATGAATTGATGGCCAGAAGGGAATAGCCTAGTGTCAATTGTTCGTCCGAAGTCAATCACCTTGAGGCCTTTGTGACTCCATCCACCTTCACCAGATGGCGAGTACGAACTTGACCATGCAGCAGCTCCTCCTGGTACGTCTTCTAGCCGTAGCAGGCAGTTGTCGATCTTCAAATCCCCGTGGATGAAACCTGTATTGTGCATCGCCTCAAGAAGGCGGAGTAGTTCGACTGTGAAAAAGATGACCAGTAATTCATCCAAACAAGCACCTTGCTGAGATACGCCTGCTGCGACGGCATTGTTGACAATATCAAGGAGTGTACCTTGAGGACAAAGGTCAAGAATCAAGAAACTCTCGTCCCGGTATACATAGAGCGCGTGAGGCTGAATGATATATCGTCGCAGAGAAACCGGAAGAGCAGAATGAAGTCTCCGAAGGACATGGTATTCCCAGAGATTTCGAGGCTTGACAACTTTCACCGCGACTATTGACATATTCTCCTCATCCCCGTCATCGTCAAGGTCATCGTCGAGACCATCATTGCCTGCCACTCCCATATCTCGTGCTTTAAACACAGCACCGAAGCCTCCTTCCCCCAGTTTCTCGACTACATTGAATATATGTCCTTCAAGCTCCATTGAGAAACAGTCTGAAACGTCCAAAACACCTGTGGCACCAGAGCCACTGGTTTTCCGACTCTTTTTTGCGAATTTCTGTAGCCTGTCCAGCCGGTCAGACTCTCGATCTCTTAAATCGAAGAAATGGGGATCTGATGGGATACGTGACAGAATATTGGTAATAATTGGAGTGTCGAATGGGTTACACGGGTTTGGAGGCTTGAATTGGGAACCCAAGGTAAGAGAATCCCCAAGGCTCAATGCTCCTGTCCTTTCTTCGATAATGGCGACACTTGGGGAATCTCTCGGAGGAAGATAGGCGGATAGACATAGGGGCTCCAAAGGTTCATCTGCTTCATCCTCCTTCAACTCTGCTGCGAGTTTTTCTGCAGCAACAACTGCCCCATGCTCATCCCCTTGCTGTAGTGTGAAGACGTTACCCAAGCGAGGAACACTCGAAACATCTATCGGAGGTAACCGATCGCTTGGGGTTGCAGAAACTCGTGTACTTGTCGTAAACTCAAACGTCCGTTCGGTAATAGGCGTCATGACATTGAATCGTCCAAATCTACCTCCAAGAGGTATTTCCTGGTAAGAATCACCTTCTTCGAATTCAGCATCCACTGGTTCAAGGGAAGCCTCATACTGTCCTTGTTCGGCATCGTCGTCGTCATACTCGTCGTCATCATCGCCATATCGGCTACATTCTTGATCGTCATCGGCACAGGGAACGTTTCTAGGAGTAGTCTGTGGTTGTGGAATCTCAGCAACATGTTCTGATGGCTTTTCAAAATGAGGCGTGAACGCGGGTGTAACATCCCTAAATGGAGTGAAAGCTGGCTTTGAATCCACAAACGGTGTAAACGCGACGTTGGCAGTTTTAGGTGTGAACACATTTTCAGGCTGGTCTGGGGGCCGAAACACCTTGAAGGGTGTTTGCACGTTTTCATCTACGAATGGGGTGAAAGTGCGGACAGAATTATTTGACCCTGGTGATGGAACATCGCGGTGCGATTTAGCTCGTTCGTGAGGTAGCCGAATCTCGGGTTGAGGTTTCCCATGCGCTTCGGTAAAAACATCACGAAGTGGTTTAGACTTTGGTTGAGCTGGTGTGAAAACTTTCGTCGCAAACGCACTTCTAGAATTCGAGGCTTCTGATGATAAATTTGACACATGATTTTCTGCAGATGGGTCCCTTAGAGACGATGCTGGCCGAGGGGTTATTGATGAAGCCTTGTTCTCGTCGACAAAAGGCTGGAGCTAGAGGGAAGTATTGTAGGTCAAACTTTTCAGGTCATAGCGATACAAATTTATTCACCCTGGCTGAAGGGGTAGGGCCGGATTGCAAGTTCTCGTCGACAAATGGGCGAAAAGCTTGTAAGAGGTTAAGAAAATAGTAGGGCATGGAGTTCGTGACAACCCACCGTTTGCGGGAGTTGTGCTCTGCTCGTTCGCATTCTCGTTCTCATGTATGGCAGGGGTCCGCGGAGTGAGACCAACTGAGGATGGTCGGACTTGTCTCAATGGTCCATATTTGCTTCCGGGCATCATAGTCCTATCTGGGGAATTATACATCCCAAAAACGTCATCAAGTGCTGCTCTCGTGTTGATGGTGATGGTTGGTTCAGCCCCGCCTAGTATACTTCTTCTGGGTCCCCCAAACGTCGTTTTCGACCCATCATCATTGAAATCCACAGGTATGGACACCGACTCCGACGAAGTATCCGCTGGAAAATTGAATGATTCAGGTGGTGGTGGCCATTTCTTCCCAAGAAGGCCCATAGATCGTGCTCTAGCTTCCTGGATACTGAACTCTCCGCTCTCTTTAGTAAATAATAAGGACATGTTGAAACAATAATGTTCCGGGCGTTTTCCAGGATCTGGAGGTGCAAGCATCACGGCATATCGCGACTCCGCTGTCCCACTCAGATTTGTGCTCGAAGCATCCACTCGCGTCAACGTCCCCAGCAATGAAGACGCTGATGAGGTCTGACCACCATTACGTTTCGGCAAAGGACGTTGAAGACGGTCCGAGTTTGCATGGGTATTTTGACTTTGAAATTCTTGATATCGCTTTTTCAGTCGTTCCAGTGGACGCGCCTGACGTCTGATTCCTTGCCGATATATGACTTCCGCATCTTTTTGCCTACAAGTTACATCAAGCAAATGTACAAAATGGAGTGACAAATTGTACTTACCTGCCTTCTACCTCTAACAAAGCTGCGTAGCCTTCGTACAGAAGGGCAAATGATGTCCCAATTTCATTCGCGAGTAAGTTCGCGTAGATATCGATGGCATTGGCTCGATCGACCTGTCCCGCATATAATGTCCACAGCTTCAGGTAGCGAAGGTCCGTTTTATATATTGGGTCGTTCATGAATGCCCTCGTAGCCTGACCGAGAAGCTCTTTGAGCCCTGAATTGGGGTTGTCCTCCCCATAAGTCTTGATGGTCCATTGCACGAATTCATCATAAACAGAAAGAGGATCATCCTCTTCATTGATAGATGTGGCGAGCTTTTGCTTAAACCTCTGCCTTTCGATGTCGATTTTCCTAGCGTTATCGGGCATTGTACGCGAAGGCATGTGTTTGGTTCAACTTGAAGCTTGATGCAGATGTTTGACTCCCTTTGTGCAATCGCGTCGCGTCTGAATCCAGCGAACACGTGGTCGTTTACTTGCGTTTACCCTCAAGTTGGATTTTACCACCGCGAAGGGCCGCGGGCTGTCTCCTAGAAATCCAGAATTAATCGCTACGTAGGAGTAAGCTTATGGGTCTTTTCTAAGTCAAAATGGTTACCTGATGACCAGTGGTTACTTCACAGAACGTATTTTCTTACCAATTCGTTACCGGACTTTCCCATCCGGAACTGTCACATGGCAGCTCCGAGTTTTTGAATCCGTATCGGACTGAGGCACCTGCGCATAATCGCAATTCTATGGATACAGATACCCCACTACTTGTACTCCTTAGCCGTCCGGCGATGGCCAGGTACCTCCGATAACTCTCCCACCATAGTTTAGGTCCCAGATCTTCTGAGATTGGACGATAATTTACTCTGGGTGGAGGAAATGAGTCACTGGTTAATTACATCCAACTCTACATCTGCACCATACTCACCACAAATGAAGCAGATGTATCTGGATTGCTGGATCTTCCCTGCATCTGATTCAAGATTGCTTCTTCGTAGATCGAAAACCCTAAGGGCGGATAATCATGATGTCCTGTGTCCTGTGTCATCTGATACTTGACCTCAGTAACTCCCGTTATCAATACGTTCCCTCGATTGTAGGTGACTTCCGCGATGATAAAATATCCATTTATACCATAACCTACTACTTACACCCGTATTCCTATATTAGGTTTCGGTTCGTTCACTACTGGAAGTCTGGGATTAGTGAACCATTGAATCCTTTTCAATCCCGGTTGTCTCGGTCATGTACTGTACTACAAGCGTATATTCGACGTTTGTGGAGACATGTCCTGATGTCTACGTCTATGCCCATATGCTCAAGACGGATCTGGCTTATATCAGCCTGAATGTTGCCCCTAACGCAGGAGACACCAGTCATTGCTCCGGAGGTTTAATTACCTACGATCGCTTCTTGAAATTCCCATCAGAGGGCGCCAGCCTTTAAAAAGAGCGTATCAGACTGCTGCGCTGCCTCAACTGAGCCCACTATACAATGTTCACCCTCCTTGCCGAAGGCCTCTTTCTGTTAGCAATTGCTTGGATAATGTCTTCATTCTTACGACAAGTCTTCGTTAAGACAGACCTCGATAATATCCCAGGACCCAAGCCTGAGTCTTTTCTCAAGGGTACGCATTGTGAAGGTGCAACCCTTGTCCAGTAAAGTCGATTGATCAGCACCCCTGCATAGGGAATCTCGGACGGCTATTTGACCCTCATTCGGGTTGGTCGTTCATCACTCAAATCTCTAAACAATGTATGGATCTTTGAACAGTCTGACTTGTGATCCTACAAATCTAATGCAACCAGTCGGCAGAGTAATTCGAATCTATGGGGCATTTGGTGTAGGCCAATAATATTTTCTGCGTTACAGGCGTTGTCTGACATCTGTCTGGACAGTCGAAGTATCTCTATATCTATGATGTTAAAGCGATGCATAGCATCATAGTCAAGGTCAAACTACATTTTCGCTACCAAGTGAGATCCCGACAATTGAAAACGACATCAGGACCAGGAATTTTTCCGAGAAACCGCTGCTTTTTTTGCGTACGTCATATGCGAATCTTCAATTTCTTGAACCTCAACCATTCATAGGTTCAACTACCTTGCCTTCGGCGGAGGGCTTTTATCCTCATATGGTTTGTCATCCCTATGAGGCTTAACCACCTTGATTAATAATCTGGCCTAGGTGAAGCTCATAAAAGACAGCGCAAGATGCTAAATCCCGTCTTCTCGACAGCACATCTACGTAATTTGAGTGCGTTTCCCCTTTGTATAGCCTTTAAGTATTGTAGGACGTTAAGTGTATAGCCTCCGTTTTCGACGATGTGGCGAGAAAGGTATGGACGTTTTCATTTACCATAATCTACCTACTCAGCTGTAAACAATCTGATGTTGTGTAGCTTGTATCGGCGATCACAGTCAAACTGAGCAGGGGCCCTCGAGAAGTAATCTCCCTACATATCATCTTTCATTCACCCCATATAATCCATCCATCAGATCGATATTTTGCATTGGACTAGCCGTGCTGCCTTGGAAATCATCGGACAAAGTGTTCTTGGTTATTCCTTTGATCCATTGGTGGAAGGTGCAGAACTTCATCCCTTCGGAGCAGCCGCCAAAGAATTCAGGTATGCTTCTCACCGTTTGGAATAGTTACTCGTCGCTTGAATTCGTGCAGCCCTGCTACAGACGATCTCTTATTTTTACGAGAATATCTACTCCCAACCCTCATCAAGATTGGCCCTCCCCATTTTCGGAGATTCGTTGTAGACCATTTTCCTTGGAAAGCACTTCGAAGGATCCGTGATGTCATCGATACTATGCATCATGTCACGACTCACATTTTCGAGGAGAAGAAACGGGCATTGGCGACCTTCACGCCGAGCGGATCACTATCAAAGCAGGATGGTCAAGCGACCGAGGCGACAGATCTTTCCGCAATCCTTAGTAAGAGCTGAATATGCTCGCAGTTCATTTCTCAGTAACGTTTCAAAGTCAAAGAAAACATGAGGGCTGCCAAGGAAGACAGGTTGCCTGACAAGGAGGTATTGGCCCAAGTGAGATTTAACTCGGTTCCGACCGCCGTCAACTGATCAGTCGCTCGTTGTAGATGTCGTAAGTTTGGCGATGTTCTTAAATAGGTCCTCGGAGTTATATGGACACTTTTTCCTATCAGGACGTTTGCTTTCGCAGGTACAGATACGACTTCCAATGTTCTTGCGCGTACCTTGCACCTTCTCTCGCACAGACCGGAAATACAGGACAAGCTTCGGGATGAATTCACTGCAACATTTGGGGACTGCATGGAGTCGGACATATCCTATGATAAACTGATGTCGCTTCCTTTGCTGGATGCAGTGTGTCGTGAAACGTTGCGCCTGTAAGCCCTATTCAAGTCAACCATCTGGCATATGTTAGCTAAAACCTGCCGATGTAGTCATCCACCACTCACCTTTGTCACACGAGTGTAGGTAGTGTTTCTCCTCTCAAACAGGGCCTAACGTCTGTTAATCGTGTAGTGCCACTAAAGACTCCATTTTACCTCTATCCGCTCCAATTGAAGGACTCGATGGTCGCAATGTCGATTCCATCTTTGTTCCAGCGGGTACTAGACTCTTCGTTTCCATCCGTGACATCAACCGCGATCCCATGTTGTGGGGCGCTGATGCTTCTGAGTGGAAACCCGAGCGGTGGCTCTCCGGCCTCCCTCGAGCAGTTTATGATGCACGTGTTCCCGGTGTCTACTCTCACACGTTCGTACAACATATCTTGGAAGGGAAGGGTTTTTAATAATCTTTCTTAGCATGACTTTCCTGGGTGGCGCACGTGCATGCATTGGATTAAAATTCGCAGAACTAGAAATCAGTGAGTGATTGAGGGATATCACAAAACGACACCACGTGTTCATAATATCCATCTTTCTCTCTCAGAGGTCGTCTTGACCAGGTTAATTTCCAAGTTTCGCTTCTCTCCTTCCGGAAAAGACATTGTTTGGGAGATGAGCGGAATATCAACACCTACTGTTCAAGATTTTCCTGGACAACCTCAGCTACCAATTATGATTGGTCCTGTGTAGACAACTTTGAACGTTATACAGTCGCAATTTATTCACTTCAAGCGTAAATATGTCATGGACTCTAGACGATATCCGTCTATACAAGGGCCTTTTATGTACTTCCCCTATTTGTCAAGCGCAAGCGAGCGCCCACAATGGTTTGATACCACCAAGATCAAATTGCATATACATATTATTATGAGACCCTTCTATTCTGTTACCCTAACGCCTCAATCAGCTAATCTGCCTGATTCCATAATGCTGTCACCAGTACTAATACTATGCTTTGGATCGTGTTGGGGTTAAACGTTAATGACTGGGGTTGGGTTCCACGTGGTAGTAGCATTAATTGCATGTGATAAAAACTCTACAACTTGTTTCTACTACAACAGCAGTTGTCGCAGTGCTTGTGCGTCACTGGGCTTTCCTGTCTACGTCTGTCTCCAATTACAATTTCGGCCATTGCGTATTCATGTCCGCACGACCTGACCCAGTACAGCATGCAATTCGACAATTGAAATTAGTCCTACCGGGAGGGGCGATTACTTATTATCTTGGGACACTGCATGAATTTTGGCGAGTAACACAGTATGAAGACTCATGGGGAAAGTAGGCGAATCTGTCAACAACTTGAATATCGAATTGACTTTCCGCCTGGCAAATTACAGAACCGCAGCATTTGGAGCTTTGGGACTCGGCATCACCACCATTGCTCTGTTCATCTACGTACTATTGGCTCCTTGGATCAAGGGAGTGGAACCCAACGTATGCCAGGACACTTGATATACGTCTGCACTAATCGTGAGATTGTCAATAGTATCGTTCATGGCGGGAATCGGGGATTTTATCCTCAGTTATACCCGTAAGTAGGGTCGCTTCCTCTTCAAGGTCTCTGGGCGAAGTTCACCATCTACCTAGATTCTTACAACCACGATTGTCGTAGGACTGTTACTTCTGGTGGTAACACTTGGTCAATGGTCAAGTTTGGGGTACTTGAAGGGTACTGTTGGTGGTAAGAACTCCTTTTTAATTGTTCGAGTGATACAGAGTTAATGATGTATCTTATTAGCTGCCGCACTCTACGCAGTCACATTCGGTCTTCTCGGTCTAGTTCCTGTACCCAAAGTACGCCGTACATGATTACTTACGACGAAGGACTTTGGATTTTGATCTTGTTATATTATCATTGCTGTGTTATACTACTTGGTCTGCATGCAGTATGCATCTGCATGTACGTGTACTCGACGATCTACGCATTGGATAGACATATTCTACTGTTACATACCATGCATTTCTTTGCCCCTTTCATGCGTTTTGAAACTGGTATCTATCTAATATTACACGTGATGGTGGTGCTGTCGATCCCGGCCATTGCTCCTGCCACACTGTGCTTTCTCTCATCTCTGTACCACCAGGTCCGATGTACAACAATGCCTTTGGGTCCCCACCAGTGACAAACAACCCATTTGTAACTGATCCCACCGATGCTCAATCACGCTTCCCCGATCTTTCGACTGCATCTGGCACCCAGAGCCCATGGGCTCAAGCCCCGGGCATGGGATATCAGCAATCTCAGGGCATGTTTCAGCACCCTTCGTTCCAGCAGCAGCAGCCTCAGCTAGCACCTGGTTACAGCCAATCAACAGGTTATATGAGCCCAAATCCCTCCCAGGGGGTCACGCCACAGCCAATGAGTTTGCCCTTTCAACCAACAAGCGCTTTCGGACAGCAGCTTGCTGCAAACATGAGTGGGACAAGCTACAGTTATCTACAAAGACAGACCGCGCCTCCGTCACAACAGCCATATCAGCCTGCACAGCAGCAGCTACAGAGTACTCTCTCACAATTCGATCCGTATGCATCAATTGGACAGGGGTGGTCTGGTGAGAGTCAGGTGCAGACTCCAGTGCAGCAGAACCAGGTACAGCAGAGCCAGGTGCAGCAGAACCAAAGTCAGTCGCAGATTCAAGGAAACAGTCTCGTCAGTACATCGACATCACCATCCGGAGTTTCACACCCAAGAGAGTACCTCCGCACACACAAGACGGAGATCGAGGCTTGGGGCACGAATGCTTGGAAGCAGCTGTTGGATTCATTTGATTCCTTAAAGGAAGCTTGGGAGAGGCGGGCAAAGGAACTCGAGGGAAGGGCCACTCAACTTTCAATGCAATTGCAATACGGAAACGTGGGTTACCACCCAGCACAAATTCAACAAGAAGGTGCAAGATTGCAAGGAGTTTGTGTTACCAGCCCTGTTCCCTCGTTATATTGCTGATATTCCCCTAGTTGCACAAGGAAGCGAAGTTACACGTTGGTACGACACGCATGCTGACACGGAGTCTTCGCTCTTTTAAACTGACGATTACTTCTTTCTAGATTCTGTTGCAGCCTCTGCGTTCCAGATGCAAGAGGTGTTTCAGGGCTATCGACAGTCTAGTGACACTGCCAGCAAGCACCGTGTTCGCGAAGCTTCCAATGCAGCGCTTCAAGGTTTGCCAGACTGGCCATCACCAATGTATTGATATTATCATTGATAGACGTCACTGATTCTGCATGTATAATACTATGTGTGTTGTACCATTTGTATAAGTAGGGCCTCCGAGTCATGCACATGTCGAAACTAACAACCTGGGTTGAAGCTGGTTATTTAATCATCATGTCGTTAAACGCAATGTTACATGTGATGTGTGGCATCGATAATATGTATGTTGTTACATAGATAGTACAAACACGGGAATCGTCCATGAAGGAAAATTCGACGATCAAGCGAGATAAAAGTCGGTCAACGAGCGCGCAAAAAGGCTACAATGACCGTTGGACTTCGACTTCTTCTTACATTTACTCTTTAAATTGCCCCTCCGAAATCGTTGATTGCTTCCATCAAGGCTCTTCTCTTTCAGCACTGTCACCCAATCCGCATGAGCCTTCTGATAAGTACGCCAAGATTCCATGTTCGCCAAATGGGTAGTGATATCGCGTGCTCTCTTCTTCGCCTTATTCGTCCTCTCAACAAACTCGGTGCTCGCAAGATAAATGATCTCTTCTCCTTTCTTCTTCAATTCTTTAGCCTTCCCACGTGCACGCTCGTGGCGATACTGGACCTGCTCCCGGATTTCCTTAGCTTTGCCCTTGCCTTTATCTACCCTATAGATTGTCTGGCGCCGGATTGCGCGGGCAAGGTCATCAAGCGATTCAATCAATTCGTCGACTCGGTATTCGTTGCGGAGGCGCGCTACGCGTTCATCGAGAGCCTGAGACAGTGTTTCAACAGCCAGGCCCAGTGGTGTTGTCTTAACTGCCGATCGTGAAGCCCCAGTAGCAAGGACAGCCAAAGTTGTTGAGGACCCAGCTTCAGCCGACGGCTGGATCACTGGCCTAACAATGAGATCCTTCGCGGATTTGACTTTGTCTGCCCATGTCGGAGGTTTACAGTGGGATCCAGCGGCGGCAGGTGTAGCTGGAGAACCAGCCTTTGTCGACTGACTATCCGATGTGATGGACAGCGACGTGGTGCCGGGGTTGAAGATTGAAAGAGAGAACTCCTTATGAGTGGTCATAATTGGTGTATTAGTTTTGGCCGTGGTGGTGACGACTGAAGTGTGATTGACCTCGGGACCAAATATTCCCCAAAATGTCGAGACAGGAGCAGATGCAGTAGTCACAGTCGGGGTGGGTGTGGCCGACTTACGGAACGCCGTATTCATGGCAAAACCAACTATTAAAGACATGAGAGCAAAGCTTTGCGTCTTCAGTAAGCGGGCAAGGAAGCAGAGGTTGACAGAACTTACAATGTAACTGCCTGGGCGGGGCTAATATGATCCGACAGAACTTTGACGGGGCGCTTCTTCACAACAGAAAGAAGCCTCTGAAGCAAGCGATGCGCACGTATGTTTCGAATGTCCTCGGCATCACTGCCATTGAAGATGGGATACTCGGCGCCCACGTTCAAACGGGCAACTTTGTCAATGGGAATAGACAGAGCATCCCAGTCTCTCTTAGCAACATCCCGGGACAACTCACTTTGCGTCAACGGGAAGGATGGAACGAGAACAGGAAGATAGAGTGTGTGATCGGCAACAACAGGGATACGCCTCGTTAAAGGCAGATATACAACCGCCAAAGAAGGCCGTTTGACTAATGCCTGCGAAGTAAGCTGGCAAAAGAATGAAGTCAATTCACAACCGACAAAATGTTGGACATACAACAACATCCTTGATGTTCTCTGTTCTGTCATAGACCGGGACTACATGGTAGTCGCTCAGGAATGGATCGTCGACCTTGGATTGAAGCTGCAGAAAACGCGTGAACTGATCCGCACCGGTAATGACTCTCACAAGGGTGCGGCCGGATACAAGGCCCGCTTTCTCTACCAAAGCCGACACAAAGGACCACTTGATGGATGAAGATGAACCATACAACACCACCTCGAATAGAGTCTTATCTTCGTCAATGGCTTGTTCAGCGACCGCAGCTGTTGACCTGATCGAACCAAGATCCTCTTCGCAGTGCAAACCGAAAGGATCGATGGCGACAGTAGAATGGTCAACGTCGTCTGTCTCATCGGTGGAGACGTCAGTATCGAGAGTCATATCTGCCTGTGGTACGTCTTCATAGGACCTGTTTAATTCGTTCTGGGAACTAGTCAAGGGATCGGGGAAAGAGAGTCGGAGATCGCGAACGGATCCATGGGCACTACCCGTACTGGAACGAGAGGCGCTGAGCGTGCTGATCATGCTCTGGTCAAGAGCTTCATTGACACGCTGCTCCTCAACAGGGTCGTGCATGGCGCCCACCGTTGCTTCTGAGGCAGTCATGGCAGACCCCACCATTCCCGCAGTTATGGTCGGCATGGCAGGGTCAACGCTTTGTGCTTCCCCATCGCCACTTCCTTCGACAAAACCCTCCCAGGCATCTATATCTCCATCTCTAGAACTACCAATGCTGATCGAAGACCTTCGGGACACAGGCATCAAGCCCATGTCCTCACTGTAGCTGTCTCCCGAGATGACTGAATCATTGTCGTCTGACTCACGATTGCTGGCAATGTCGAGCCAGTCAGAGTCAGACAGGCTATCAACTTCTGACATTCCGGAGGAGGGAGGATAATCGTCCGACGGTTGGCTATCGTTGTGATTCATTTACAAAACGACAAAAGGGGGAGGTAGGCCTTAAGTAGTGGCAACCGGCACGCCGCGCCGGTGGACTAGGGTTTGGATTTCAACATCTAATCAGATTAGACTGTTCACGGTTCCCATCTCTTCATTCGACATCACTTCCCCTATGTCCTTCCTGGAAATCCCTGTTGATATCACCCTTAGAATTTTCTCTTTGCTAAATCCAGAAGATATATTGTCTCTCAAACAGGTCACATCTACACATCGGCTTACGAGTTCTCCACTGACATCAGGTTCACCACACAGACATGTCGTGTCCTCCACGCCTTGGGATGTCTGGATTGCGTGTGGCATCAAATGACTCTTGATCTTCCTTTGGATATCCCTGTTAACAGGAATGTCAAAACGCTTACAAGTTCCGAGATACAGTCTCTCGTGATAAAGGCACTCCGTCTTGAACGCAACTGGTGCGGGTCCCCTGGACGGCCACGGCAATTGCTCCGGATACAGCAAGATATCGTTGTTCACCAAATGCAGCACTTGGGATCTCAATGGCTTGTTACTCTCACTCGGTTGCAGCTAGCCTTTCAACTTTCGGTCGTCTCTTCGAAAGATGATCTTTGTTATCGTATAGCGGATTGTCATGCCGTTGCAATGTCCTTTTCCGCAATTCTTCAATCAGAATCGGCGGGTACTATTGTAACCATTGAATATGATGGAATACAAACGGAGTATGTTTTATTCAATGCTGATGCAAGCACTTTTTGGATTCATGATCATTCAGGCATTTGAACATCTATTCCTTCTCTTTACCGCATAAACAAGGAGACTCTTGCATAACCCGAAAGATCCACAGCATTCCCAGGCAAACGTTCGAAGGCACCTTTTTTGAGATACAAATTTGTGGAGACATTGCTGCCGCAAGTATCGCTCGTTTCCTGGATTCGGTGAACCCACCTTCATACGAGCTGTTCTTCATAAACATCGCGACCAACGTTCGCTGGTCTTGTTCAGCGATACCTCTGGTAGGTGGATCTCCTTGAAAATGTCGATTTATTGATGACACGAAACGTACATAGAACATTGAAAGACTACGCTTCAAGCTACTTTTAGATCGGGTTGTCCTTGTGGGCGTACGATGCCGGACTGACGATTCCCTAGTGATCAGTGTTCACTCCCTTCCTCCATTTCTCTCCAGCTCCGCAACATCATCCTTCCAATCGGACGAAGCATCATCATCCACCGACACGGACCTCATAGCTCATTATGAGATTGTCGTACCTCACCACGGTTTTGATTTCTACATCTCGGCAGAGCCAGTTAAGAACTCGTTAGGATCGGATGAGGCTCTGCCGATTTTAGTCTTCCCTCATCTAATTCACCAGAAGGGGACTGGTTGTATATTGAGGCTTCCACTATCGAAACAGATGCAGCCATCGAGGTCGACTTTCAAGACCCCACCGAAGACATCTGTTGATGTTACCTGCCTTGGGGGAACCGGGAGACGGGCTATTTGGCTGCGCCGGCACTGGGAGACAGATAATTTTGAACTCATGAGGGGCAACTTCTCGCGTGATGGGTCATTGAAGGTACGATCACTGTTTCCGAAAGACATGGCGTTACCGTTCGAGATCCAGAACTGCCTTTCGCTATCCTTTGACGAGGCGACGGGACGCGTTTACATAGGTCTCCAGACAGGTGGGCTTTATGTCACGAACTTTTGAGTCGGTTTCTATCATATTGGTCGGTAACGCTTCGATGAAAGTTGGAAGGTGGTCATTCAGTTCAGGATCACTCGGATGGTCGGTCTTTCGTTGATACACATTAGGACCTATTCAATCAGTCATGAACGCGAGAACCAGTTCTTGGTCGCCTTTGCTCTTAGTATCATGATATTGATACCGATCGGCACATAGCTAGGATACTATGACTCAAGTACATAGACTTTTAATATACAAAATACAATCTTGTCAACGTGGGCGTGAGATGCGTCAGAGCCTCCAGTCTCGAAAAGGCTTGAGGCAATCCACTTTTTGGCCATTTGTGTTCCTGGTGGCAGCCTTCTATGATGAGAGGATCTCCATTTTCCACGAAGTTAATTTTCGACTTCTTGGCTTCCTTAAACGACACACGACGAACTGGGGGAATCTCTGAATGTATGCGCCAGGATCCCACCTTGTTTCGTTGTTCTCTGATCGCTCAGCGCTCACCTTTCGCAAACACTAGTATAGTATCGACATCAGGAAAACCCCGAATAGATGGAGGCGGCTTGTACAAGGTCCCTCCAGCTAGGTTCAAATCCCCTCCATGTCAACTCCATGTCAGATTTTTGACAATTTTTTTTGGGGGCTCTGGATGCCTTCCAAGAATTTTTTTTTTAACTCATCATGTTCACCACTACATACAATGTTATTACATACAGTTCAAAGACATTTTCACGATGACATGAGCTGTCGACGAGCAAAGCAAGCTTTGGGTGGCTGTGCTACCAGCCCACCAGCCCACCAGCTTTTTCACACAAGTACAAGGGGTGATTGACTTGCAGATGCCCCAGGACTTCTTCGATATATCACGATGGTCGTCAAGCAAGGAATGCTGTATTTTTTGGCAGCATAGTACACTTAGCTAGTACACGCTACTTTGTCATCATGTGAGTATTGTTATTGTATTATAGAAGCCTTGAACGATCACAATAAGTGTCATATGAACTGAGGTTTCTTCTTATGTACATCTATTGGATTTTTTTCAGCCCGAGGCTGAGCACTGAGCACTGAGCGGCTGTGAAAAGGCTGTGAAGATCAGATTGACAGAAAAGCGACATGTGGTTGAGCCTGTGGTTTGGGACGTTTTGAATGATGACAAGAGACTTAGGGACTGCGTCATGAGGTAGGCAGAACGTCAGTGAATGGTGAAACACTGTATATTAATATGTACATGTAAATGTTAGAAAAGAACAAATGCATATGTATTGTTCAGAATCAAAAGTTTGTATCATGTTATGATTATGACTGATTCTGCAAACTGGTGTCAGCCAACGAGAGCACATCAGTATATGACCATGAAGTTGAAACTGAATTGTTCACCTTTCCTGGATGCCCTGGTTAGAAAAATGTCCCTTCGACAATGTAAACTGGAGTAGTGCCTTGGGGAAATGGCCAATTGGAGACTCCTTCTTTGGCACGAGATTGGGTAACAAGGTCTGCATAGAGTAGGTCATTTGCAAGGGTATGTAACCAGAACCTACATCCTTCTCCTTCAGAGGAGAGTATGTACTTATCATGCCTATTTTTGATGATAAGGCTAAAGATGGCTGCAATGGCGGTAGGGGTGGATAGTGATGTGCCAGGCTCGGCTTGGCTCAAAAGCCTGAGCTCAGGCTCGGCTTTTCCAGGCTCAGGCTTGTAAATCTTCAAGCCTGAGCCATGAGCCCAAGCCTGGCCTAAGCCTGATTTGGCTCAAGCTTAGGCC
>JABAJX010019847.1:0-14215 GCA_018221735.1 Termitomyces sp. K1Aa
CGTAAAAATGATTGAAATGAGTCATGGATTATAGTAATGTCTCGTGAAGCTGTTTCAGCTGCTAGCCTGTATTCATCTGATCACAGTATAGGCATGGTAACAAAAATAAGTACTGAACACAAAAGTGAGTTCACTAGGAACCATAAATGTTCAACTACGCCACAATACCAAGAAAAAGGAAAAAGTTACCCAAAGTTACCCTTTGCAGATGGGCCTGACCAGGAATTGAACCTGGGACCTCCTCGAGACTCCATACAACCACAAAGTTGTTGCCCTAACAAGGAATCATACTACTAGACCATCAGGCCGGTGGTAAAGGGATTACCCAAGATTCCTGTACGGCCGTGGCTTCCGTCGCTCAGTACCTCTCGGCCTTGCTCTCTAGGAAGAGTTTTTTGTCACAATTCACCTCGAATGTCAGAATTATCTTGATACCTTATCCTTGATCCCTGTGACTTCCAACCTTGGACGCGTCGCGCGTCCATCACTCGTTCCTCCCCAGCACATCGCGTTTACAATTCAGCTAAAGTCGGAGATTTAGTCGCCTCCGAAAAATGTGGGCATCAAATTCATCGCGAGCACTACATTTGATTAGAACCATTTTACCCTTGAGGGGAATTGGCTTTATCATTATCATCTTTACTGGAAGCCTTCAAGAAGCCTTAAGTTATACTCGTATGTCAGTCTAGTATTTTCTCACACGGGTCGTCCGCAAAGAACTCTACTCGACTATTACTTGATATACAGTTAAAACGGAATGGCATGTCAAACCCTCATCATTCACCTCCTTCTCCTCGCCTTCCGCTTTGCATCGTTATACACCTGATCATACTCGTTCTTCATTTCAACCTCAAGCTGATCCGCAATTTGCCTGTACATTTGCGTTTGATTCTGGCCCAGCTTATCCACAGAAAGAGGCCCAATCCCCCGTTTCCGCGAGACCATCGTCAAGAACGCTACGCAGAGCTCTCGTTTATCTCCATAGGCATGAAAATGCGGGAGATCACTAAGAGACCTAACGTGTCGGATGAGCAATGGTGTCCGAGCCTCCTTCGCGTCCGGCGGGATTTCCACATCCTCGCGTGCCATTCTAGAAGCTGACAAGAGAAGCTCGAGTTTGATTTGCTGGTACATCAAGTGCCCGGTAATGTCCTCTTTGGATATGTATTTGTAGTCAAACGCAGTGTTGAGATCGGAACATCCGTCGTGGATGTTATTGGAGAGTTTGATCATTGCATCCTCCATTGACCATGTAGAGATGGTAGCGGCGGGCACTCTAGCCTTAGGTTTCGATGACCTTGTGTCGGAGTCGAACTCGATTGGAAGTTCGGCGTAGCGTTGTCGTGGAGGTGGGGGAGGTGACAGCCTGCTTGAGGGTCGGATTGTTTCTATGGAGTCGCTACTTCGACCGAGCATTTGGTAGACGTCGGGAAAGCCTGAGATAGCATATGCGGAGGTTGTATTCCCCCTTGCAGCTCGAATGCCAACACTGATGTTTTCAAGTTCCTTTCTCCCTTTGTCATGTAAGCTCCAGTAATTGAGAACCATGAGTGGCGAGGAAATGGGTGGGCGTTGTGTGGCCCGAGGAAAGACAACAGTTGGGGCATATATAGGGACATGGTAGTCAAAGAGAACAAAGAACCAAAGTAAGTGCCGTTGTGGACAATGACTACACAGCTTTTATTGTTATATCTGTGGCATTTTTTACCACAGTTGGCACATGAAGTAGCTTTTTGAAAAGAGTAAGATAAGCACTCGATGAAGAGGACGCGCGCGGCGTCGCTGGACCATCGTCACGGGGATGAAGGACCCTCGAGGATTGTACATGCGGGCGGTCATTAATGTGACAAGAATGAAGCCCAGCGCTCACTCGACAGACAAATCACAGCGTTGGCCTTGTACGCAGCCTTGCGAATCGATCGTAGTACGTACTAAGTATTCAGGACCAAAGCCGAGAAGAAACTTTTAGAAGTCAAGAAAAATCTCGGAACGACAGTGTGCTCAGTGCCAGGATCAGCAGTCGATAATGACTCTTATCAGTCCTGTCAGATTAAACCCAGATAATATCTCAGGTAAGTAAGCGAGGAAGTTTTTTGTAAGCACGAAAAGTCGGGAAAAGTCGGGAAAAAATCAAGAAAAAAAAATTTTATGAGTATTTTTCATGACAACTGTGAGGTTCGAACTCACGCCCTTGCGGACTGGATAAAGTACAATGACCTAATTCCAGCGCCTTAGACCACTCGGCCAAGTTGCCATGTTTTTATATAGCTTTTTCAGTGTTATAGCCCGTCCCCCCTTGCCTTGGAAGAAAAGCCACTCGAGAGTTTTGGTCCTCAACACTACCTCGTCAGTTCACCTCTGCAGCTCGTCGCAAGATATGTCAAGTTTCTGATTGCTGATGAACTACCTCGTCAGTTCAAACAAAAACACAAAATGTCGCAAATGCTGACAATGTATGACCTGCTACCTACGAGGGCCTCGGGCGCCACGCTGTATCGCTGTAGATGACCGTCCACCGTTTGGTGCAGCCGTTGACGGCATCCAATGTATACTGGGGTTGCCAGACTGGGTATGTACATAAGTGAACCCACTCGAGCGGGTTGTTCCGTAAGAGCCCAGCCTGATTCAGCAAGGGTCAGGCGAATGTGTTGACCCCGGGTTCGATAGATGTAGAAACATTACAATGAACAGGTTGCCAGGTTATGCGAGCCAGCTTATCAACTCTTTCGAGATTGGAGGCCTCGCCGACACTGGGTGTGATCTCATATCATATGCACTATGTATATAGGAAGGATAGGAGATAAGCAGGTTGTTTTGTGTTATTCCCATGTCGGAGAGGGGGTATGTATGTTTGTACATAACGCCGGATGATCGGAAAACCCACAGAAAAAGATTTTGGCAGTCACAAAAACAGAGAATTAGACATATCTTCATGCTCAAAAAACGATGTTCGGTCGCATTTCTAGGTTGAGAAAAAGAAGTTGACAGAGAATGTGATGGGAGAGTTTAGAAAAAAAACGTGTTGTTGTCCGAGTTTCTCACGTGCTGGCGAGGCGAGAAGTGGCCGTTGCTTAGCATTCTTCATCGTTTCACCTTCCCTTTTCCTCACCGACGTCCACAGCGGGCTCGCCTTCTTTCCTTACCCTAGGCCATGGCCTCTAATACCACTCAGGCGATCGCCTCTGGTGACCTCGTCGACCTCGTGTCCTCGTCGGGCACAGCAACCATCTACCCATCAGACGATGCTATACTTGCTGTTCTTCAAGCTCGTTTTCGCGCAGATTTGCCGTATACCAGGATTGGCGCGTCCAATATTGTCGTCGTCAATCCTTACAAAGCGCTCGCTAATGTGAATGATATCAGTGCGAGGGAGTATGAGGAACGGTGTTACAAAGACACTAGTCTTCCGATGGTGGATTCGCCTAAGCCTCTGCAGCCTCATCCATACGATCTAGCAGCGAGAGTGTACCTTCTTATGCGACGCAGAAGTGAATCGCAGGCTCTTTTGACCAGGTAAGTGGACAGTAGTACTATGTTATATTGCGCTGGCTAATCAAATTTCTCCAGGGGCATAACAGGGTCTGGTAAAAGCTCGACCATCCGTCTCTTCATCAACCAGGTTCTGCGCTTATCGACGCACTCGAGAAAGGAAGCAAAGGTTGCGGAGCAGATTAAGGCCCTATGTACCGTTCTCGACTCGTTTGGCAACACCAAGACCCTTATGAACCCTAATGCGTCTCGTCACAGCCGCTATCTCGAATTACATTTCAACGAGAGGGGTCGCATAAGCTCTGCAAAAGTTCTTACATTCGCTCTGGACAAGTCACGGCTCAACCGTCTCACCCACGAAGAACGATCATTCCACGTCTTCTACCAATTCCTTGCCGGAGCCACAACAGCAGAGCGTGACCAATTTAACCTCGAAGATCCCTCTGACTACACTCTCCTCGCCTCCTCTGGGACTTACCGCCTCCCCTCCGGCCCCTTTAGTGATGATTCGATCGGCATGTCAGACCTGCGCGCCTCCATGCGCACCCTCGGCTTCAAGCAGAAACACATGTCTTCTATATTTAGTGTTCTCGTCGCTATTCTTCTCATGGGAAACCTCCAGTTCCACGACGGCGATGCTCACACCGTGTCGGCGTACGTTGCAAATACTCACGTCCTAGATCAGGTGGCCCGTCTCCTAGGCACCACTTCCGACGACCTGAACCAGGTCTTCACGAACAAGACTAGTTACGTTCGCAAGGAACTTTACACAGTCCTCCTGAGTGCTGAGCGAAGTGCTGCACAGCGCGACCAATGCATGCGCGATCTGTACTCGATTCTCTTCGCCTTTGTCGTGGAGACAGCCAATCACAGACTGGCTCCAAGCGCCAAAGACCCCCTTCCCCACACCCAGATCGTCACCCTCGACCAGCCCGGCTTCCAGACGCGTGGACCATCTGGCACGAGCTCCATGGCACTTACCGGTACAGCGCCCCTAGTGTCTGTTTATGGACAAAACAACTTTTATGAGTTCTGCATCAACTTCGCGGACGAGCTTCTACAATCTTATATCCTGCGGAACACATTCGAAGACCATGTAGGTTACAGTGCGTCCATTTCGAGCGATGGGATCGCCCTTCCCTCGGTCGCGACGATGGATAACGGTGCTTGTGTTGAGCTTCTACGTGGCGCGCAACTGAGCGAGCGGTCGCAACGCAAACCCGGTGGGTTGCTTGGTATCTTGAATAAGAACGGTTCGGCGTACAAGTCTGGTAAGAGTGGGGATCATCGTGACGAGGATATGCTTCAGGAGGTTGTAACCAAATTTGGTGTTCACGCTTCGTTCGTTGCGAACCCTGGCCATGCGTCTGATAAGACTCTTTTCGGGATCAACCACTACTCTGGTCCTGTGTCGTACGATGCCACGAGTTTTGTCGAGAGAGACAGCGATCTTCTTGACTCCGCCTTTGTCACGCTTCTGCGTAACTCTACGGACCCCTTCGTCACGAAGCTTCTTTCCGGACCTAGCCTCGCTGCCGAGCGACACAGCAAGGATGAGAACATCATCGTCCAAACACAGGTTTCATCAAGATCGCTACGACAAGCTACACCCATCGCCCTTCCCAATGGTGACCTACCCGAAGAACACCCTCATCTCGACCCGAGCAAGACTTACCCCGTCACCTCCCAACTAAACTACACAATGTCCGAAATCTTTGCTAGCCTCGATCGTACACGTCTCTGGAACCTCGCGTGTATCCGGCCGAACGACTCGGGCTCGCCAAACTCATTTGACAAACGCCGTGTTAAAGCCCAGATCCGCTCACTCCTCCTATCGGATATCACGGCACGCCGCAGCACAGAGTACGTCGCGGACTACGATATCGTGGCGTTCTGCGAGCGATATGTGCCCACCATGCGTGGGTCAGACGAGGAACGAATCACTCAGTGTGCACGTGCGAACGGATGGCGCGAAGGTACGGATTTTGCACGCGGGAGTAGACGCATATGGTTATCCTATCCCGCATGGAAGATGGTCGAAGACACTGTGCGCGCGGCTGAGAAGGACCAGAAGCGGTCGCAGGATGACGAGGACGATAGGAGCGTGTTACCCGATGATGGGACGGAGTATACCCATCCCGATACTAGTGGGCTTACGCCTGGGACGCCGTCAGGATTCTTCAATGAGAGCGCGGATAATTTGTTGTTGACGCGGATGAACCCTGATGGGTCGAAGTACCAGGATCCAAACGGCGAGTATGGTGCGGGGTTGAATACGCCTAGTTTCGACGCGCGTGGGTATGGAGGCAGTGGGGAGGGGTGGGATGAGGACAGTAAGCATGCGGCGCCGTATCTGCCAAACAAGGCGGAGGGAGGTCTCATTGTCAAAGATGCGCCAAATGCGGTGGAGAAAATCCCAACGAGTTCACTGCGGCGGTGGTGGTTGAGACTTGTGTGGTTGTCTACGTGGTTGATACCAAGCTTCGCGCTGAAGTATCTTGGTCGCATGAAGCGTCCGGATGTCCAGATCGCGTGGCGGGAAAAGGTTGCTATATGCTGGCTTATCTTCCTCTTGAACGCTATTGTCTGTTTTTACATCGTCGAGTTCGGTCGTTTGCTCTGCCCCAACTTTGACAAGGCTTGGTCGCTTAACGAGGTTGGTCAACACCAGGGTGAAAATGACTATTGGGTTACAATTCAGGGTGTTGTATACGACGTGTCCGACTTTGTTTTCGGAGACCACAGCGACATCACTGGTGAAGCCAGTAATGGCGCCGATACCCTCTCTGCTCTTGCTGGTCAAGATCTCACGCAATACTTCCCTGTCCCTCTCGCCCTTGGATGTCCTGACTTGGTTGATGACTTCAACACCGTGCTCAGATACAAAAATGACACCATTACCCAGACGTTGGCGGTGCACAACTCTGGTAATTTGGCTACTTCGTCCCCAGCAATGCAGCAGCAAGATTGGTACATAAACCATTTCTTGAAAACAATGAAGGAGTTCAAGAAGGGTCCGCTTGTGTATGATAAGAAGGTCATCCAAGCATGGGCAAGTGATACTGACATTGCCAAGTATGTCTTTTGAGCTATAAACCGTTTCGTTCTGGCTGATTACTTTAACTAGAATCTGGGCAGTTTGGGAAGACACTTTGTACGACTTGACAGACTATTTCTACACGCAAAGTGTATTCCCCAACGATCCGACGTACAGCTTCCTCAACAAAGAGATCACTGACGTCTTCAAGCAGCGCTCCGGACAGGACATCACGAAAGTCTTGAATAAGGTCCTCGCAACTCTCGACGCTGACACTGTGAAAAAGAATACACTGTGTCTCAAGGATGCGTTTGGTATCGGTCAGTTGGACTTCAGAAAGACGCCTCGATGCCAGGTTCAGAATTACCTCCTCATCGTCATGTCTGGTGTGTTGATGGCATCCATCGGGCTGAAGTGTACGTTTACTCTAGATCCTTCCTATCCGCTGATATCATAATTCATGTATTTTCTCAGTCTTGGCTGCGCTTCAGTTTGGAAGCAAGCGTTCGCCGGAATTGCAAGATAAATTCGTGCTCTGCCAGGTACCATGCTACACGGAGGGCGAAGACTCACTTCGACGTACGATCGACTCTCTTGCAGCGCTCAATTATGACGACAAGAGGAAGTTGATCTTCATCATTTGCGATGGCAATATTATCGGGAGTGGTAATGACCGGACAACCCCCCGTATTGCCCTTGATATCCTTGGTGTCGACCCCAAGCTTGACCCAGAGCCACTACTCTTCAAGTCCGTCGGTGAAGGCTCCAAAGCGCTCAACTATGGAAAGGTTTACTCTGGACTCTACGAGTTCGAGGGTCATGTCGTCCCGTCAGTATATCTTACCCACTTCAATTTCTGGAAGCCTCAGCTGATATTGTGCGACCTAGGTATATGGTTGTAGTCAAGGTTGGGAAGCCAACAGAGCGCTCGAAGCCCGGCAATCGTGGCAAACGTGACAGTCAAATCTTGTTGCTCCACTACCTCAACAGGGTACATTTTGATGCTCCAATGTCTCCTCTCGAGCTTGAGATCTACCATCAAATGCGGAATGTCATTGGAATTGACCCTGCTTTCTATGAATACATCTTCACGATTGATGCTGATACCGTATGTCGTATCCTGGTTACCGAGAGAGTAGATAGCTAACCTTCTTCTCCAGACGGTCACTCCGGAAGCTCTGAACAGACTTGTCGCAATGTCGGCCGACGACTCTTCGATTATCGGTGTTTGTGGAGAGACGAAGCTTCAGAATGAAGAAGGTTCATGGTGGACAATGATCCAGGTGTACGAATACTACATTTCCCACCACCTCTCCAAGGCCTTTGAGAGTTTGTTCGGCTCCGTGACCTGTCTTCCCGGTTGTTTCACCCTCTTCCGTATCCGTACGGCCGACAAGGGACGCCCCATCATTATCTCCAACCGTATTATCGATGAGTACGCTGAGCCTAACGTCGATACACTCCATAAGAAGAACTTGTTCTCTCTCGGTGAAGATCGTTTCTTGACGACGCTACTAATGAAGCACTTCCCCACATTCAAGACGAAATTCTGCCCCGATGCCATTGCCCGAACAGTCGCTCCCGAGTCCTGGCGCATCTTGTTCTCGCAGCGTCGTCGTTGGATCAACTCTACAGTCCATAATCTATGTGAACTCGTGCTGCTTCCTGAACTCTTTGGTTTCTGTTGTTTCTCCATGCGGTTCTTCGTCTTCATTGATCTACTCGGTACCCTCGTGAGTAAATCTTTGGAAGTTCCTTTTTCGGCCATTCTCACTGTTGCCCTTAGATTTTGCCCGCCACCGTCGTTTATGTATGTCCTTTCTCTGTTTCTCGCTATCTCATACATCTTTACTCATCTATCATTCCTTTAATAGTTGGTTTATCTGATCATTGTTGTCGCGACCCATCAAGCAGCTCTGCCTACGATTGCCATCATCATGATTGCGGTGACATACGGTTTACAGGCATGTTTTAAAATCTATTTCTTCGTAATTATTTTTACTTACACCTTCCTAGGCCGTCATCTTCATTTTGAAGCGGGA
Source organism: Termitomyces sp. K1Aa (assembly GCA_018221735.1). Classification (NCBI taxonomy): domain Eukaryota; kingdom Fungi; phylum Basidiomycota; class Agaricomycetes; order Agaricales; family Lyophyllaceae; genus Termitomyces; species Termitomyces sp. K1Aa. Next base: position 8,569 of record JABAJX010019847.1, read on the forward strand.
ATTCATGCTTTGTGGTTGGATGGTCGTTTACATTCTTTCGTAAGTCATAGAGGAAGGTAAAAAGTCCATTGACTGATCAAGTCCGACAGATATCCAGTCTACAGTTTCTTCCTTCCAGTTTATTCTTTCTGGTGCATGGACGAGTTCGGTTGGGGTAACACCCGTTTGGTCATTGGCGAAGGCAAGGATAAAAAGGTCATTATCAATGAAGACGAGAAATTTGATGAGTCGATGATACCCCTCAAGAAATTCAGCGGTAAGTGTCTTTTGTGACATATAAACTCCCATACCAATTCGCGCATCCAGAATACGAGGCTGAAGCATGGGAGTCCGGTTCGCGCCTCTCTGATGGGACAGGAACTGGTTATACCCGATCTCGTCGCCCAGCTGGTTCTAGGGAAGAGTCTCCGCATACCTACCAGCAGGCTTCTCAATCAGGGGACTACTATCGTGACACCAACCTGACACACAATAACTCCTCGAATCCCAATCTCCGCCTGGGAGGCAGTCAACTCTCTCACAGCAATGTCTCTCATCAGCAAGCGTCATCGCAATACGGAGTTCCTCAACTGCCCATGATGCCTTTCGGTGGTGGTCCGGGATCAGTCGCAGGTGGTTCCGACTATGGCGGTGGGATGTCTATGGGTATGCCCCAAATGCCATTCCCGAACACTGCAAGTATGTATGGCATGATGGGCCCAGGAATGGGGATGAACCCCATGATGTCCAACATGTTCTCCGGCGGCAGCATGAATGGTTCACAAACAAATCTGGTACCGCCCTCTGCACCGGCTCTTGGCGGGCAACAACGACCTATGTCCACCTTCTCGCTTGCAACCACCGTCAATCCTTTCGCTGGCCCAAGTAACAGCACCAACCCGACTGATGACGAGCTCTTCAACGCTCTACGAAATTATCTGAGTACACAGGACCTGATGACGGTCACGAAGAAGTGCGTTGCTCACTGATTCTCATCTAGTCTCTGACCTAATTCTTATTTTTTCTTCAGAACGGCTCGTGAAGCGATCATGGCTCGTTTCCCTAAAGCGGACCTCACTTCTCGAAAAGAGTTCTTGAACCATTCAATAGACACTATTCTTTCAGAGTCCTAGACTTTCCTCATCATCTATTATTCATCGCATCACACGCATTGACGGACTTGGGGTACCTTGCACTCTCTAGCTTTAACTTGTCTCTCGCTCATCACGGACTTCTAGTATGTAGTAGTCGGCTCTGCTGTCTTTAACGGACCATAGAAATATATCTATCATAATCATCGCAATTACAGTGTACTCAGGTGGAATGAATTGACTATCAATGCCTATTTACATAAATTATGATTTATACAACATCAGTAGGAACTGCCGTTTATTTCATAATCAACACCACTTCGCACCTTCTACTGAATGGCAGCTCAGAATTTATGGCAATCTCTCCCCGTAGAAATATTGGCTTACATATTTCGCCTGTCGACAGAACTTTCACCTTCATACCATTTCACGACGTACCCTCTCTTCAGCACAACATTCCGACTACATCGCGACACCAATCACGAGCTTCTGCATGCCCTCGAGGAAATATGGCGGGTCAAAATGACCCTTCCTGTAGTTTGTAGATCCTGGCGAGACATCTCGTCGTACATAATATATGAAGAGGTCTATGTCGGCCAACATGCGAATACCCTGCTGGCGACATTCAAACGGTCTGAGACTATGTTCCCTGGGAAGGGGCTTGGGAGATTAGTACGGCATATTGTATTCAATTTTTGGCAAACCGACCTGGCGCCAATCCCTCTCTCAGATATTCTCAGTTACTGTCCCAATGTTACTCATCTCACAAAGGACGACATTGATATTACACCGGCTCCCACGCCAACTATTGACCTCGCTTCTATCAAACGCTTCAACTGGGTATTTATGCGATTGAGGCCTGCAATGATTGGTACAAGCGATAGGCACGGGCGCGATTTTCTCAGAAGCGTCGTCGAACAGGCTTCACAGCTGCAGTATCTCTACATTGCTGTGACCTACCCTAACTCTCGCATGTCTGCCTTTCCACCCTATCCCATAACAGCATTCTCGCTTACGACTCTCCATGTTGAACACATAGGAACTGGACTTCGGGATGAACTTGAGCAATGGAACTTTCCTAACCTGAAAAATATTGTGACAGACTCCAGCCTTACATTTCAAACGATCTCTCCACTCTTTGGACCTCGAATTGAGGCCATTGAATTCCTCAAAGATGAAGCATTATATTATGATGCGCTCGTGGCTGTCGAAAAATGTCCTAATTTGCGTGAGCTGGATTATCATATCCAATTTGCCACGTCGCTCGCTCTCGTTTCTCCTCTTCACCAAAAGCTGGAGACTATGTGTTTACGTGCTGGGTGGAACTATATGAAAGATGAAGAAGAAACGAGGTTTACTGTCAAACAGCAACTGGGTTTAATAATACGGGGTTCTTATCCATCCTTGCAGCGTATCGTCTTCCGCGGAAACGGGGAATGGAAGGAACTTGCTTCTTTGATTCCTGGATTCGAGAACACTTGCGACAGGATTCGTCGTCGAAATTGTATTTTGGAAGATGAATGTGGCAACCCATTCCCCGATTGCATCCGAAACTCGCAAGATCTACATATTAGATAAACATACACTTTCGATTCGCTCCGGAGTTGACACAGAGTTGATGGAGCCAGGAGCCTGGCAGTCACGATGACAAGAGCCAAAATGGAGCACTACTTACTATGTGTATGATGTATATGCCGGATATTATGTATGAGCCGAAGGACACTGGCAGTGGAAATGTACGAATTTCGTCCCATGATATCCAAATTTGAAGTTGACCCAGAGTATAAACTGCCAAATTTTGACATTGGTGCGGTCACAGTATTCAAATTATGATTACCCTATCCTGTGGTTGTTGTTTTCAACCACTCACGAGTCTTTCAGGTCTGGACCGATACCGAGAATCACAGAATGTTGACTTTGTAATCACGGTCCATTGTTACGCCGAAAGGTGAGAAGCATCGCACTGCTTCAACACTGCTTGACAGAGTCAGACAGACAAGACGTGATATGTTTTGGAGGCAAACGTTCGTTCCTTGAACAAATCAAATACAGTGCATAAGCTCCGGTGACGTGTGAACGTTTACCCCTTGGATTGGGTGTAGTGGCTACGCAGCACATAAATCCACAGCAAATACTTCACCCATGCACCTTTAATCATTCTAGAACGATGGATGCTCCCCCTCCGTATAGTATCACTGCTGAGCAACCGCCACCAAAGCCTTATTACAGAACGTTCAACGTCAATCCAACTGCGCCGCCCACTGAGTACTACTCTCTGCCTCCTACCTTCAGCATCGGGAAGAGACACTCGCCGCATCTAGTGAACGTTCCTCAGATAAGGGGACACCTTACGCTGTTGAATGCCTTCGTTACTTTCAAGAAGAAGGTCAGAGAACTCCATTGGTTACCTTTAGGATCGGGGACTGTTATCAATAATCTACCAATCGACTCCGATTTGAGATGGGTTTGGTTTGTGTCTTTAGCAGTTGAAAGGTAAGCCCAGAAGTGCTCCACGCTATCTCTCATTGACCCAACGATCAAAAGATTCACAACTTGGTGCAAATCATTAAAACCTGCCGATCTGTCGAGACCTGCCGTGGAATTTCTTCCTCCTGTTGACGTCCTTATGGTCTGCATTGGCGTTCAAACTTGATATTATGTGCTCAATAGTTTCCATTGAAGGTGTGGCATAGCTACATGCTAAACCCTGGGTATATCTATTCTTGTCGCAGTTCTCAGTCGATCTGATCTTTGTTTAGATGGTATGCTGAAGATTGTGATCGCCTACCAATAATGAGAAATATGACGAAAGCGACACAAATATTATCGGCCTCTCTTGTATGCACCTTTTGCTCGAATATGAGCACTTGATTGAAAATTTCAAACATTCATGCATTTCCAAAGGGTACCGACTTGCAAAGTATCATCACCTCTGAACCAACGGAGGCCCGACGTACATTATGGACCTCGAGAACAGCGAGGTCCTGGGATGCTGTAGAGGATGCATATGTACAATTCTTTGTGGATTATCAATGCCCACAATGCCGAAAACCGGTCATAAGCCGTGAGCACGCTTCACAATCTTTCCGGCTCGTGTATTGATCTGCATTTCTAGCTTATATGAACCCCGAAGGCACTGGTTATTTTCAACACAATTTTAAAGCCTTCTGCAATGCTCCTGCTTGTCCAAAACAGAGGCCGGGTCAACTTGAGCCCAGTCGGGTGTGCATCGATAAACACCTACTGAGGGCAAGGAAATTCATAGACGACCTGTTTCGCGAGGGTAAAGACCTTCAAGCCTATTTTGCGTACGTGTACCCAAGTCCCTTATCTCTAAACATGTGCTCATTCAATCGTGGAAATTGTGGTTTCGATAGTGGTAGCATACGGACACCATATATGAACATAGATCTCATTAAAGCCGCGCGGATTAAGAACTTGATCCATGACGCCGTTGTGCATAAGTATGTTGGCGAGCGGCCTTCGGGATATTCACAGAACGATTGGGCTGCACTTGTGCTAGAGAAAACGATACAGAGATTCGAAGAACTTCAAGCTTCAATCTTGCAAAATACACCTGAGGATGACAGGCCAATGTACGTGTTATTGCTTATCATTTCAATTTAAGACTATATACTTAGATCGAATGAACTAGGGTCGAAAGAGTCCTTTCAGCATATCAAACGGAGCGACCATTCTCTGTAGAGCTTGTTGGCGCTGTAGGCTCTTGCCGATTTCTTCAGAAGTTGTCTTGATGTTCTCTCAGATCATTCGTCAGGGCTCATTCATCAAGAAAATGGAGCAGCTAGGCTGGATAAGGCCAGATTACTTTACTGACAGAGAAGATGAAGTAGCTCTCCATCACGCCATCGCACGATATCACGCGTTCGTTGATCCACATACAAGGTATCCACGATGAATAATCTGTACCCCAGATTTCTCGACCTTCTCTCTGCAAACCCAAGATCAATCATTGTTCCTACGCTTGACATCGATCTCATTTGGCATACGCATCAATTAAATACTGAATACAACTCACAGTGTAGAGACACCGTTGGCCGATACATTGACCAGTGAGCTTTTCCCTCTTACCAGCTCAAACGGTACACAATTACATTGACTCGATATAATCCTCAGCGACGATAAAATACAAGAGAGTAAACTGGCAATATCGTTCGATTCTACAAATGTCCTGTGGAAGGTAACGAATTTTATACTTCTCATCCCCTTCCCAATGGTATGCTAAGTATGGGGCTTCAGGAGCGTTTTGGTCTCCCATACGTGCATTGCGGATGTCCAGTTCCTGGGAAAACAATTGGCAAGAAACTCATAGCCCTCCTCAATAGCTCACCCACCTCGTCCACCGCGAGGATTCACTCGCCCTCGTATCTCGATCCACCAGATCGTTCGGACATTATTTCAGCCACACACCCTAGTGATCATAATGCCGTCATTTTCATCGAGACACCTGAAGCTCGCAAACACGTTATTGATGACCAATTCCATCGGCGGGAGAAGAATTGGAAGCTCAGCGAAGAAAAATCGAAAAGCGGGTACAACAAGAAACGAAAAGGGAA
>JABAJX010019847.1:23051-44842 GCA_018221735.1 Termitomyces sp. K1Aa
TAGCTCCAAATCTCAACTAGAAAGGTAGTCATTCTGTGAACTGCTTCAATGTGAGTTATACGACCAACTTCCCGGTTTTGAACATCGGCCTGCAAGTCCTGTTATTTTAGCGACAATAGTATCAAAGAATGCAGTCCGTATCGATCTAGCAGCAGGGCCTACGCAGTCGCCTGGAATAAGCAGAACGGGAGTTTGCAGGTCGCCAGTAGATGTCGTGATAGGGTTGGGGAAAGAGGAGTCATATGACTCTGGTGGGCGGAACACGCGTGTCCCTTGCCGAGAAATATTATTCAATATGGCGCTCACCGATGCACCTTGCGTCGGGTTATTTCGAGCAAGTGTTGTCAATCATACGAACCCGGTGTAGTTATACAACAATCTGTTCTTCCTAATGGTAATACACTGTTGAAATAGGCTTTGCAATCGCCCATGCCTCATCTAAAGCTTTGACAACATTTTCCGCTACAAGCGCCACGGCCACATCACGTCAATTGATCTTTTCTCATCTCGACAAAAAACTAGGGCACTTACGCAAAGGTCCCTTCTCCAAATCAAGAAGATTCTATGTCAAATGTTTTAGCACCTGATGTTAAAAAAAACAAATAGTCATCATACCTGTTCGATGTGTTTAAGACTTGAGGCACCAATAAGGACAGCGTCCCCATATTCGCGTTTGAGTAAGCTATGGTGAGAGATCCAACGCAAGGCAACCTCGGGGAGAGTCAGGTTATGGGCTTCGGCTGCTTTGCGGATAATAGCAAGCGCCTCAAAGTCAGTATCTGTAAGATTAATGAGCTCCGCTGTTATTCCTGCCGAGTAGTAAGTAGGTCGGAATGGACTGACCTCTGGCGGTACATCTGTAGGGCATTCAGATGGTAAGAAGGCGACGGTCATGCGGTGTATATGGAAATACAAACCTTGCCCTGACTATGTCCCGGATCGAATCTCGAGCCCATTTCCGCAGCTCCTTCGGAGGAATCATATCTACCAGTAAAAAATCCGCCTCCCACTGACACGATCGAATTAGTTGGGAGAGCATCAAAATGCAATGTTGCGGTACAGGTCGTGCTTACATGGATTATACTCGTAAAAAGCGATGTTATACTTCCTCAAGCAGGGGAACAACTCAGGCTCTACGTTACGATGAATCGCATTATAGATCCCCTGGTACGCGGTGGGTTGGATGTAGCCATTTGCTTTACAGATTGTGACCATCTCTGCAACTTCCCATCTGTGTGTTGCAGACGCGTTATACCTCATCGTATGAGAGGATGGGCTCAACTTACGCCATGTAATTACTAATCCCAAATCGTTTGAAGAGTCCCTCTTTGTAGAGGTCGTTAATGGCTTTGAGGGTTACCTCATAGGGGACGCTGCGATCCGGGCCGTGGAGATACCACATTTCGATGGAGCTGAAGATCGCAATTTCAGTGTAGTCGGTGTGTTCGAAGAGATTTGGCGTACTCTGAATTGAGAGCTTTCAAGGACCTCAAGAGCCATTTGCGCAAACTCTAGGGGTAAACATAAGCAAACGTCAAAGTGCTGTAGCAAATCGGAGGACTTGCCTCAGGCGTATGCGCGATAGGATCACCACCAGGACCCTGTATATACGTTCATTCCAATCAAAGCGAAAATCAACGCATAGACTCACATGAGCAGTAGGATAAAGCTTCGTCTCAAGTTTAAGTCCCTTCCCTTTCCAATCAATCTTACCCAGATACTCTTCACTCGTCCCGCCTGCATACACAGTAGCCGTATCGATCTTCATGATATATTATTAGAAAACCACGGTTCGACTTTCTTTGATGAAGAGACGCGTGCCTCGGTATGCCCATGAGCGCGGAACACGTCCAAAATAGCTTCGACATCATTCAGGTCATGGACGCGTGCACCGTTTGTACCTTCAGCGCCGAATGTCATTGCACCCTGTAGATATGGGCTTTTGTTAGCTTACGAGTATGATGAACGACGGGGATGATGAGGACGACGCGCCATGACGATGTTGAGCGTACTTTTTTGTGCGGGGATTGGAGCTGTCATGGTGGTTGCGAAGAGAAGAGGGAGTCTTCTGTGTGACAGCCCAGCATCTTTACAAATCAACAAAATGCCAGGGGATGACGATGACGGATTTGTCTGTCAAAATGATTGATTACCTAAGTTGATAAACACATGAGTACAGTACTTAGGCCTTCAGAAATCCAGAGCGCTTCCAAAGGCCGCTGCGATCTGAATATTGAATCCGGTGGGTCAATCTGATATCAATATTCCAGAGAAGTAGCAACTCGGAAGGGCAAAAAGATGTTATGTAGAGGATCCCAAGGGAGCACGTGGACTCCTCTTGCCTAATTAGTGATCACATGTATCTTGAGGAGAAAAGACTATATACATCGTTTATAACTTCGTTTTAAGCTCGCTCTGTCTCTTTGCCCAGATCTCTTGTGCCATCTTACGCAGAGGTGCTTTTACAACCTTTCCCGACGCGTTTTTCTCTGCAATGGTCCGGTCAAGTCAAGATACGAGTCACAAACGAGCTGTGCTTACCGAGCGATTCATCTCGGACAACAACCATTTCAGGTACTGCGAACTTAGGAAGCCTGGAACGCCCCGGGTGCTTCAGTATTCTCGATTATTTTGGGACGTAAAAATTTACCTCTTTGCCGCGATAGCTATTAGCGAAGCTTCCGTCACTTGACCCTTAAACGCAGGCTTCACAGCCACGACTACAGCGACAACCTCTCCTAGCCTTTCATGGGGCACCGCAACGGCAGCTGCCTCCATTACCCGACTGTCCGCATAGATCGCGTTTTCCACACTCGTAGAATCCTGAAGATGTTATAAATTCAATCCTCAACGGCTCAACGGCTCAACAACACCAACTTACGATGTTTTCACCTCCACGGATGATGATATCTTTAACTTCATCGATCCCAACCTCTGTGAACTTCGAAGCAACAGTACAGCGAGGGAATAACTCACTTCTATCTTTGATATAAAGGTAACCTTCTTCGTCCAGATAACCGAGGTCTCCTGTCTTGAGCCACCCGTCTTTTGTGACCGCCTGTTCTGGAATCAGAAACAAACTCTATCTTAACACGAAGCCACACTTGCCTTATCTGTTGCCACTGTGTCCAGGTAACGTAAGTAATTTAGCTCAAAGTCCTGATGATCTTACTCACCTGGATCCCGCCAGTATCCTTTCATCACATTGATGCCCTTAATCCAAATTTCCCCCAATTCTCCCGGAGGCATAACAATATTTCCTTGCACTATAATAACATCATTTATAGGCGTCGCCAAACCACTGTGTCGAAGTTACGATCACATGCAGATACACTTCAGAAATATACGACTTACGTAGATTGTGGACGAGCGAGATAATCTTCCCCGTCTAAATGTGTCCCAGATCCCGTCAGTCTTCAAGCATTTCTAGATACCCAAAATACCTACTGAATCCCACAGCGAGACTGTTTGTTTCTGTCATACCATATCCTTGCCCCCTGTAGGTAAAGCAAACTATCATCGGATCGGTGTCCCTGGAGATCAGTGACGATGAACACGTACAGTACAGCGGTCGGAAACAATTTCATCACCTTCTCCGGAAGGTTGTCGGGAGCAGACGTCCCTCCAAAGGAAAGTGATTCAACTGGGTACCCGCTGCCGGCCAGAGATGACTCTGCAAGGTCCATCACCATAGAGGGTACACTACATTTTGCAAGACGTCAGCATCGGCTTCCAGAATTGTTCCTCGTTGACGTACCCGCCTGCGACAGTAATATTTTCCTCCCTAATCAATCTGACGAAAACAGGTCAAGCCCACTTGCGGAACTACGTGTATGGAACGCGGTAATTACCGTGCGCCATCCTCTGGTGTCCACTTGCGCATCAGGACTAGCTTCATTCCTGCAAGCGTAGCCATCATCTAGAGAAACGACCGACATATCAATCAGTGGCGCACGTACACTAGCTACCCAACATGAACATACCATCCGACTTGATGCACCTGTCGCATGGAATAGGGGCACAGACAACAAAGATCCCTTCTGGGGGCCGGTGGGTTTGACTGGTAGTATGCTTTCTCCCTTCTGCAAGGCGGTTCGATAGGTACCGACCATGGTCTGAGCCAATTGAATCAGTCATAGTGTATGATCAAGCAGGGAGTGGCGTACATTGAAGAGATTTGTCAAGAACTGTCTCTGCGTGCTCAATACACCTTTCGGCATCCCAGTCGTCCCTACCTCTTATCAACGAAGACCGTGACAAACCCAGTTTTCATAACTCACCAGAAGTGAACAGAATTGTCGCGTTATCTTCAGGCATGATCTCCTCTTCTCCTTTGCCCGTCTGAATCCCCATAGTATCTCCCTTATACGCAGCAAGCACCGCATCCCAAGCCTCCATCCCCTCCCACTTCCCCTTTCCCTCGTGCGCGTTAAAGACAAGTACCCCAGTACTCTTGGCTTTCATCTTAAGCTCCTCTACAATCCCTTCCAGACGATTTGCCCGTTCTGGGTCCAGAATGATAAGCTTGCATTCTGTATGAGTCAGACAAAACAGCAGTGGTTCCTCAGGAAGCCAGCTTTATAATCAACAAGGCATGGTGAGTGGGATTTCATCTGCACTATAGGGGACCTCCACTTACGCGTTGACAAGAACGGATACCGCGCCAATGAGGTCTTGTGCGTCAATTGTTCAGTCAAAGCAACAAGTCCAGTCTGCGGAGGACTCACGACAGGCCCAAAACGCAACCACGTAATCCGGATAATTCCTCGCACATATTCCGACTCGGTCACCTGTACACGCCATTATTCGGGTCCATCCAAATATTTTTAACAAGGAAAGATAAGTACTTACCTTTCTTTACACCATAGACATCTCTGAAAACACCCGCGGCTTTCACAGACTGTTCAAAGGCCTGCTTATACGAAATCCTTTGATTCTCTAGGACCACATAAGGGAGGTGCGCGTGTTGTGCCGCGGCCCAGAGCCAGAAGATGCGTACTGACGGCCAGAGGCGCTTGTACACGCGCTGGACGCGTCCTTCAATGTAACGAGTCTCGACCTCATGTAGGCTTCCAGGACCAGTGATGATGGCATCGGCTGTGTTACTGTTTCGTTAACTGTTCGCAATACAGATCCCCATGAGAGGGCTCACCTTCAGCAACAGTGCGTTGCGCGTACCATGGTTTCCGAGTTGCATCCGACATGCTGGACTTTGTTTATGAATATGTAGATAACTCTGAGAATTGTGGTAAGAGCCTGAAGCAAATTCTCAGAAAGGTGAGTGACAGTCTCAAATGACATTACTTACTTAAAGGGAAAGTAGCATTCGTAACGGCTTCAGAAGAACCCGTAGGCCGGGTGTGGGTCTACTGGGGATGATCACTCCCTGGACCTACTTCACGCGCACGCATCCCATGACTTATTTTTGTGATGTGCCGCTGATCTAACATGAAATTCATTTGAAGGGGCGAGTTGCGACCCTTGGACGTGGTATAGGTTTTTCCTTGTGATGACGATGGAAAACATATCGTTGGGAGAAAAGATCAGATGATCCATAGTGGCCGGACTTCGTGACTGTGGGGAGTGGCAATCCCCGTTGGCGTCAAAAAACAAGTGTTGACCCGTCAGGGCCACAACGCAACGCTTATGTCATCGAAACCTCTGAAGGTATTTCAAACTCCTGGACCTTGTACTTCGGAATTGCTTCTATGAGAAATGAAGACCGAGGTTTAACCCAGTCAAAACATATGTAGTCATTATGGCCGGTACTTTTTCCGGGCTCTGAATGGGCCAGTCACCTGGGCTTCGAAAATGAGGGGAATGCTATTCTGATCCTTTTTCCTGTAGAGCATTCTCAACTATAGTCCATCTCGACAGAGATGATACAAAACAGAGTGGTCAACAAACGGGGAATCTCAACTTTCGATACTTAAGTAATGTTTAATGATAAGTACGTCTCGGCCGTTGGCGGAACGGGCTTGCAGTCTTCTGATTCTGACGAATTTCTCCATATCAGGAAGAGGTATCCAGGAAAAAGTAGAACCCACCCGAGGCTGACACATCGCCTGGACAGTCTCCTAAAGATCACGCGCACGGCTCATATTTTGGCCGAACGGTCACCAAATCTTTCCCAGGTCTGAGCAGACACTCTTGTTACCAATTGAGTGAGCTGAGTAGTATGTTTATAGATTCGGCGAGGTAAGCCAGACACCCACCGTACTAGCATGGTATCATTACATACTTAGTTCATGTACTTACAGCCTTACAGAAAAAACCGCCGGCCATCAGCGTTGCATCATAACTGTCATTCATACTGGAGGCTCACGTGAATATTTTATTTTTCATAAATTCGCATTGTTAACACTGTAACAACGTTTTCCAAAAAGGTTTGCGAGCTTTTGGGACTAACAACTACGGTCCGGTGACCTTTCGCCCAACTACTTGGTTTGTTCTTCGAAAATCGATTAGATATCGCTTGGTTGTACCTTCGCACACCCATGTTCTTCCCCCGAAGACCGGTCGAAGGCTGGAGAGATCCGAAAACTGAATTAAACTTGAGGGGGGGTCCACGGCTCTAAAAGTGTCCTGCCGGCATGTGTGAACTTTCCAACAATATCTCCCAATGTTTACGGTTTGCGTATTTTTTTGATGAGTCTCATGTACCCCTCAGAAGCCTCAGGCTGTCGACTTTTTCTCCCGTTCATTTGGAATTAGCCGATCCTTGATAACTTCTACTCGTGTACCCTGCACTAACTCCCTTGACTATGATCTGCCACTCCTTCCTATCTTGCCATGTCGCCACCCATACACCCCGCAACCACCATCAATGACGAGTCGCGAATGGCTTTCATTGAAACCACCAGATATCAGAGATTTCCTACAAGCAATGGAGAGATGTAAGTAAATTTTCGTACACTTAGTTCAACTCTGACAAGAGATATAGGCATCTCCCAATACCTCTCGGGTGGGAGGAACACGAACACCCCAATGGTGACATCTACTACTATCATAGAAGACTACGATTGATTACCCCGGACGCCATTCGAAATCCCCAAAAGCTACAACATGTCCTCGAAGCCCGCGACGACCATTTGCAATGCTTGAACGGCGGTGCGGCACAGCTACCTGATGACTGGGAATTGGTGTTATCCGATGTCACCGAAGAGGTTGCAGTCATCGGTATGTTCTCTAGACAGCTTGGGCTCGAATATGAATGGACAGAAGAACGAGGTCAGTCTTTCTCTGCGACGTCAGTGCATCGTCTTGTGACCTTCCCCGGTCTTTCACTTTGCAGGACTGCAAGTCAAAACATCTCCTGAATATTTCTGGTCACACGTCGCCGAATATCCCTCACACCATCCAGAGCTCCCACCGAACACCGAAAATGCGTTCACACAGGCATTGGGGCGCGGTATGCACAGCATTTTCCGTACCGTTATGGGGATGGTACTCACGAAGTCTCGCTACAGCCACGTTCGCATTGACACAGGGTGTGATCTTTCCCTTCTCAGAGTTGCAGATCAATCAGATAATAGCACTATATGATCACTTGAAAGGTACTTAAAGTCCTCTAGTGTCGTGACCTCACATACTTATGACGTTTGATCGCCGTTGCTTAATATCAGTCCTCCAGACGCAGGGCAAAAGAGTAGTACCTGCTTTGGGCTGGCTCATGGGTGCCGTTATGCCACTCGATGCAGTTGAAAGAACGCGGACCGACGAGGAATTAGACAACTTGATGGAGAGAATGCGGTTTTAAGGTCATTCAAAGTCATGTGGTGGTGCTTCCTTTTTTTCTGTATCATATGTCGATTGTACTACACTAGGAAAATGTGGTTGGGCGGAAGCAAAGACTGAGACGGAAGTAAACGGGGGTAAAGGCCAACAAACCAAATCTGGATCTGATAAACACATGATCAAATCCGATAAAAGACCTTCAAGTCAGGGGCGTATTCTGGGGGCTGGATTAAACCCGGCGGCAAGCCACACCGCAGGGATGAGAAGCGGGGGCGGCTATACTTATCGTATGCAGATTCGTATTAATAATTAATATGCATGAATACATATATCTGCTTCTATATCTCATATCATTGAATCGGTACTTCGCCTCCGGGTCGTGTTGGACATTGGCAATGGCGCGTTTACTTAGCCTTAGAGTACCACTTGGCCCTTGAGTGGCTAGGTGGGGCACAATCCAGGAGAGATTCATGTTTCACCGCCGGCAAACCCCACAACACAAGTGCTTTAAGTAACTGGGAATGCCGATCCATTTTGCCGCCTCTAGTGATGTCTCAGGGTATAGTTATGGCGCCATCACACAGGATCCCAATCATAATGCATAGAATGGTCGGTACATATTGGTTAAAGTGTGAATCGAGTACAGAGAAGATAATATAATGACTAAATTGTACTGGAGTTGGTATGCAAGATCTATGAAACAGGGTGGCGATTAAAAATAAAGTGCCACTGCAGAGGTGGTGGCGTACCAACTATCCGCTGGATTCGCGCACACGAATTATGCTTGAAAGATATCCCGACACACGTTACAACATAATGTACAATTAATCAACTTTGCTGGATATCTGGATTATGTACATTAAGTTTTTACACCGTGCCGAACAAAAAGCGGTAGACGTGCATTCATCAGTTCGAAGTATAATCAGCCGCACCAACATCAAATCAGCATAACTTCGAAACATTCTAAGCAGCAGCAGCACCTCCCGCACCGCGCCACCACCTGACCGTCCCATCCTCGCCAGCACTAACAAACGCACCAACAGATCCAGGACCCGACAACTTCGGTCTCCACGAGACAGACCACACTTCACCAGTGTCTTGTATTGTCGACACCGCGGCACGCGCGCCGATATCCCATACCTTGATCGTTTTGTCGGCAGAGCTATGTACATTCAGTGTTAAAGAACGAAGGGGGAACGAGAGTACGGGTAAGTGACGTACCCTGATAGTCCTAACCGTCCATCGGGGGATATATCGGTGCTGAGAACCCAGGAGGAGTGTCCGGTGAAAGAAGCAACTGTTCCGCCTGGGGATGAGCGTACGTCGTGAAGGACGAGGCGTTTGTCGTCTGATGCACTTAGTAAGAGCTGAAGCGACTATTATTAGATCTGGAAAATGCGGTGAGGGGAAAGACGTACGCTGGAATCGGGAGACCAGGCAAGGGAACGGACGTGCATGGCGTGAGAGGTATATGTTGTGGCTAATGAAGATGATTCGAGGTCGAAGATGTATATCTGCCCTGTTTCAGACGACATGGCGATTCTTTTGCCGTCAGGACTCTGTTTAATGGTTGACCTCCTTCAGTCACGGGCGCATTGTTGTCAGCTAAAGGAGAGAAGCGTACGTGTGAACAGTACATCCCGAATTTGTGTCGTCCAGATGATAGTGTAGTTAGTCGTTCACCAAAGTTTGCTACCTGTGCCGAACGAATAAAGACGTTGCCAGAACCACCGGTCGATGCATATATTTCGCCTTTTGGGTTCAAAGACACAGACCACGCTAGCACAGCACCATATCAGACGAATAAAGGCTAACAAGAAGAAGAGAAAACGAACAAGGCTCCGCGTCATCGGTCGACCGAACGTAGCTCTCAAACTTCGCCGTGACCTCGCCCGTCGTCAGATCCCAAAGCGACGTAAGCCCTTCGACGCTATTATATATCGCGCATTTCGCATCCGGTGCGACGGACAACGATACGAGTCCAAGCGTGTGTGGAGTGGGGAAAGGCGCATTTGGAGGATGCTGTTGGCCTGAGGCCGCTGACCACTGCTTGATGGAACCGTCCGCTGAGATCGAGAGTGCTGTATCTGCAGACGTCCATGTTACACCCCAGACGGAGTCGGTGTGTGCTGCGACGATCAGTGAGCTCACGAGCAGATGGGAGAAGAAAATGGGCTACGTTCTGCGCAGTCATGCGCGTGTACAAAGGCAAGACTCTGTTGTATATTCAGGATATAGCATATATTCCGCAGACTAGGACTATTCTGACCATTTTTGACGACGTTCAACGCGTCTTGGTCGTCGCGCGAGATGGTGAGGAGAGATCGGAGTTGTCCGATCGGAGTCTGAAAATAACGAGGCATAACTGTGGTGCTCGAACCTTATTTTTTCCCCACATCAACGAAAGCGGACGAAGACATCGAAATTCTTTTCAACTCATTTCAATACTAAAAGTGCGTTTCTTTATTGTCCAGTTGACTTAAAAATGCTTATAGACGCTTCGCAGGATGTCCGACGCTGGAGATGACATTCCTGTTGACGCCGCCCCCGAGGTCGAGGTTGCCGCTGAGGCGCCCAAGGGAAAACTTTCTGTTGAGGACGCTCTTCAGGTGTGTCAATAAACGTTATGTATTCCTATCGACTCACAACCTCTCCACAGCAAGTTTTGAAAAACGCTCTCGTCCACGACGGTCTTGCTCGTGGTCTCCGTGAGTGCGCCAAGGCCCTGGACAAGCGCCAGGCCCACCTTTGCGTTCTCGTCGAGACCTGCACAGAGGCCGAGTACATCAAGCTCATTGAGGCCCTCTGTGCTGAGCACAAGATCAACCTCATCAAGGTTGGTGATGCCAAGGTCCTCGGTACCTGGGCTGGTCTTTGCAAGATCGACCGTGAAGGCAACCCGAGAAAAATCGTCGGATGCACCTGTGTTGTTGTTAAGGATTACGGTGTTGAGAGCGAGGGTCTCCACGTCCTCCTTGACTACTTCAAGAACCGCTAAACGGTGAGTTTACTGTTTTGGTCTTTCCTTTTCCTCTATCGCCTTCGAGCTCTACGCGATGACAATACAGACTCCCTCAACTGAGGATTCGTCCGTCGAGGATACAAGTCTAACCGGAATCATTATATACTTGTCTGATATTTTCTTTTTCGTTCGCGCCAATCAACTTCATCAGACACTTGACTAATCACTCTTCTCCCAGATCAGCTGTTTGTACTCCTGGTACCTACGTGACATTTCAGAAACAGAGCTCGTAAACGACAATTCGTTTGAATCGTGAGTGTGAGTCTGATGAGTTCGAAAGCTATGTAGTACTGCATCATTATCTGGTGATCTCTCCTTCAATCGGTCTCACGGTGCTATTCGTCGTATTTTCTATCCTTTTCTGTGTTAGAGTTTCAGGGGTTCTGGTTATATTCGATCAATGAGCTTGCGTAAAGCGTACTTACCACTTATCATATCGTTGGATCTCATATTCTCACTCCATCTGCCGACTTTCCAAGTTCAAATAGTTACTTTTGGTGATTTGAATTTTTTTCGCATGAGCTAGAGATCATTTCTGACAATCACGGCCAGTGATTATGATACTTGTCATTGAATACCACTGTCATGACAAGAGCATTGAACTAGATGGCGTAACTTTCTCGCCCCTCATGCATATCACTACGAAGTCTAATCTACAGTATAGTCTTCGACAATGACCAAAGATTTTCCTGATGGGTGACTCTCGAAGCTTTTGGGGTGAGCCAAAATGAAAGCTTCATGAGCACATCTTCGATGATGATACACAACGATTACGAAGTCAGGCCAGTCTTTGTCGCTTTAAAAAAGGACGACGATTGCATTTTCCAACAGAAACCGGCAATCCGGCCCTTCAAGTTATTTTAGATCAATCCCAAATTGACATTCCCACCAAGAAAGTCATGGGACACCGTGAAGTGAGGGAATGTACTGTTCCCACAACCAGCCTACGGGTCTTCTACATTGTGCAGCCACTACGGATGATAGCTTCCCTACATATAAGTAAGTAAAACTTGAAATTATCCCTAAGTAAACACTAGTATGGCCGATGATGCAACTGGGAAGCTTTGGTACGCTCAACGTACACTTGCTGAAGGTGAGCCCTCTTGGGTTTTGCATCAACAGATAACACAACAGGATTGCACCTTCGAACAGTGGATGGCATCATCAGTGCTCCTGGAAGTCTACACGAGCTCGAGACTCGCTATATCGACGGACGCCTACAGAGAGTGTACAAGCATCTCTGGCCATCAATTCGCACATTCTGGCTCTGGGCAGCGGCAGAGCACGCGCACCTCACTTACGTGGTCCTAGAGAATCAAAGGATTTCATATAAACAGGCCTTTGAGCAGTCTGTGAGGGCTGCGGGGCTTTTCAGAGATGTCTATGGTGTGAAGAAAGGTGTGTTTGACCCGTTGGAATGAATTGTGGTTATGAGCACGAGTAATGATGCGTTTAGGTGACCGCGTTGGTATATGTGCAAGAAATTATCCAGATTATTTGGTTGCGTTTTGGGCGTGTCGTGAGTCCTCTGCAGATTGAGTTTGATGCTCTGAATGAATAATTATCATACAAGACCTCATCGGCGCAGTATCCGTTCTTGTTAACGCGTAAGTTGGGCCCTACCAAGATACAGATAAAAATACCCTTACGATTTCATCGTCGTAAAGCTGGCTGCCCCAGGACCCGCTGTTGTTCTGTCTGGCTCATACTGAATGCAAGCTTGTTATTCTGGACCCAGAACGTGCAGAGCGACTGGAAGTTTGTGTGGAGGAACTTACGAAGAGAGCCAAGAGTAATGGGGTACTCGTCTTCAACTCGCATGAGGGAAAGGGCAAGTGGAAGGGGATGGAGAGCTGGGATGCGGTGCTTGCAGCGTATAGGGGAGATACTATGGGGATTCAGACGGGCAAGGGAGAAGAAGAGATCGTGCCGGAAGATAACGCCACGATTTTCTTCACTTCTGGTGGGTTATAAGAAAGTAGTGTTGCCTCACGGTCTTCGCTGACGTTGTGTAGGAACGACGGGGACGCCGAAAGGTGTGTTGAGCACGCAGAGACAGTTCTTGTCGAATCTCTTCAATGTACGCCACGCGCCGTCTGATTGTGCCTTGTCAGTGACCTGATACAAAATTGTTCAGAACGTGGTTGGTGCCTTCCGATTGGCCTTGCGCAGGGGGGAAAACATATTACCAGTCAAACCCACCGGACCCCAGAAAGGATCTTTGTTGTCTGTGCCTCTATTCCACGTAACAGGTACATCGAGCCGAATGGTATGTCGATGTTTGGTAACTAGCACGTGTGCGCCACAGTAATTGATATATTGGGTGTGTCTCTAGATGATGGCTACACTTACAGGAATGAAGATCGTCTTCATGCGCAGGTGGATACCAGAGGATGGTGCTAGGTAATGATGATTTTCTATACGTCTAGGTCCGCAAGTGGGCTTGACTTGTTTTTATCAGATTGATTAGGGAAGAGAATTGTACCGTCGCAGGCGGGTATGTCAATGAGGAGCGATCGTTGAAACCAAGACTCACCATCTAGCGAAATACAGTGTACCCTCTATGGTGATGGATCTTTTGGAGACATCTCTGGCGGATTTCAGGAACCTAGTTGAATCATTTTCCTTCGGAGGCACGTCTGCTCCAGACAACCTTCCGGAGAAGGCGATGAAATTGTTCCCGACTGCTATGTTGTGCGTGTTGATAATCGTTGGTCTCCATAAACAGTGATCTGACGATAGTTGGCTTTCCCTATAGGGGGCAAGGGTATGGTATGACGGAAACAAACAGTCTCGCTGTGGGAATTGGTAGGCACTTTAATTGCTCAAGACGTTTGAGTATTGATGGGATCTGTTGCACGTTCAGGCGGGGATGACTACCTTGCTCGCCCGCAATCTACGTAAGTCGCATATTTCTAAAGCGTACCTGGGAGTGATCGTAGAACCTCGACATCGACATAGTGGTTTGGCGATGCCAATAAATGACGTTGTTATCGTGAAAGATGATACAGTTATGCCTCCAGGAGAATTAGGAGAAGTTTGGATCAAGGGAATCAATGTAATGCAAGAATATTGGCGGGATCCAGGTGAGGAGTAGCAAGATTCTCTGGGTTTGGAGCCGACTCACTCACATTGGTTAAAACAGTGGCGACGGAAAAGGCAAGCGTACTTCGTGTAAGGTTAAGATTCGTTTCTGAATCTAGATTGGCAGGCGGTCACGAAAGACGGGTGGTTCAAGACAGGAGATCTTGGTTATATGGACGAAGAAGGCTACATTTATATCAAAGACAGAAGTGAGGTGGTGTTAACTGCATTGTTCTACCCAAGCTTACAGTGCTGGTTATCGATGAAGTCAAAGACATCATTATTCGTGGAGGTGAAAACATCGTAAGTTGGTTGTTGTTGAGCTGTTTTCGATTGAATCCATAATATGTTCAGGATTCTACAAGTGTCGAGAACGCAATCTATGCGGACGATCGGGTGATGGAGGCAGCTGCTGTTGCAGTGCCCCACGAAAGGCTGGGAGAGGTTGTAGCTGTAGTCGTGGCTGTGAAACCTGCGTTTAAAGGTCAAGTGACGGAAGCTTCGCTGATAGCCATCGCAGCAAAGAGGTAAGTTATTACGTCCGAACGCTAGTTGAGAATAGTGATGGAGTAGTTTTAGTCTTCCTAGGTTCGCAGTGCCGGAGATGGTGATTGTCCGAGATGAATTACTTGGTGAGGTCCAGCTCGTTTGTGACTCATGCGATGACTTGACGCGACCGTCGCAGAGAAAAACGGTTCGGAAAAAATTGTGAAGGCACCTCTGCGTAAGATGGCACGAGAGATCTGGGCAAAGAGACAAAGCGAGCTTAAAGCGAAGTTGTAAACCATGTACTACTTTTCAGACTACTAGCGATTTGTGATCTTGACGAATTAGGCAAGAATCGTTCACGTGATCTGTCGCGGGTTGCGTGTGTTTAGCAGTGTTTGGCCTTGACACGATTTCTGGTTCTGCAAGGTTTCGCAAAAAACACAGGCGGCGTCTTGGATCCGCCCACTGAGCCATGGCGGCGCGCGACGCCACACTGCCCGACCTCCAGCTCCACGATATCCTCAATAACATGTCTCCGTCGCCCACACCCCTTCAGAACGACCTGGTGCACGATAGACCGCGTAGTCTGACTCCTGAGGTACTCACAGAGGCTGATATTGCCCAGATGCGTCACCGGGTGGTTGAACTCAAAGATCCATCTCAGGGACAGGATAATCTAATCGAAAGAGAGACGGAGCTGTTCAACATGGTGAGGAGTTATCTAGACTTGTCTAGATAGATGTTTAACTCCTTTGATTTAGGTACGGCTTCTGACAGAGTCGACGTTGGTTGATCCTAGCCAGCTTTTACGCCAGGCTGAAGTGATATCTCGTCTTACGGCCCAACGCGACTTCTTGATTCGCCAGACCGAAGAGGAACGAGGGCGCTGGGCGTCACAGCGGGACGAATGGGAGCGCATGGCAGAGGCGCTTATTTCTCAGCGGAACAATTCGTTGTCTGGTCCAACCAAAGAGGTCATCAGCTCACTTGAAGGTGTAAGGATACGTCTCTAACGGCAGTTGACAGGATATCGACCGGTATTGTGCTGCATACGAGTCTGAGAACAAAACTTTACGGGAAAAAGTTCGTTTCTGTCCTACATGATGTCTCGACTATACTGATCACCTTTGAACAGTTGAACGACACGTCGTCTCGTCTACAGCATCTTGAAGCCGAGATCACTAAACTTCGACCTATACTCTTGATGCAGCCTGTGACCACAGCGACAGCGATCTCTCACCATACATCGGTTTTATCTGGTATTGCGTATCCTAGTATCCAGGCCGCCGCAGAGAAGGCCAAACCAAAGAAGAAAAAGAAGAAGGAACCCCGTGTCCCCGTCTTTTCTGCCAATGTTCCAGATGAGCAGGAAATACAGGAGCCGGTAGAGACCCAGCCTATGGAAGGTGTTGAGAAGACAACCACTTCTAGCTCTTTCTTACAGTTTCAAGCACAGCCTATCCTTCCCCCTACTATCCAACCAGCCTTTACTGGTGACCACTATCGCAAACCTGCAACAGCACCAATAGGTGGACCTCTCACCGCCCCTCCCACTACACTCGAATTCCAAGTGTCAACACCCGGTCTACACCCGCCTCACACAGCTCGCACCATTCGTCGATCCTCTCCCCAACCAGCAGATACAAACACAAGCACCTCAGCGCCCGAACCTCCCACTCCCGGGCGCCCTGGCCATCTCCACAAGAAAGGCAAACGCACCGGACCTCCGATATCTCTCACCTCTGACGCACGAACTGAGCATCTCCTCCTCGCAGCACGCAAAATTGGTCGTGAGCGTGCCGGCATTGTAGCTGGGTACGTTCGTGATCGGCACAAGGAGCTCGAAATGCAGAAACAGGAGCGGGAGCGGGAGAGGATGGCACGTGAGATTGAGCGGGAGAAGGCGGAGAAAGAACGATTGGAGAGGATTGCGGAGCGTGGGTCGGGTGGGCTATCGTATTATCGTCGGGATGTGATTGAGGCTGGGTCTAGTAACAGTGGTAAGGCGGGGACGGGGAGTTCACCACAGACGCCCAAGAGGAGAGGGAATATCCAGAAGTTGGGTGCAGATGTGAGTGCGAGTGCGAGCCCTGGGCCCTCGGGACCGCGTGTGAATACTGCGTACGTGTTGGTTGAGGAAGGGAAGGGGAAGGCCCCTCAGACGGGGAATGGGAGTGGGAAGGCTTCCGATGCATCACAGCAGCAACAACAATCATCCACTGCTCTGGGAGCGTCTACTGCTCAACAAACTCAGCCACAAACCAATCCATCGACGCCTCTATCGTCGCTTATCGATGCTGCATGGATGATCGGAGGCAACGAGGAGACGAATATTCAGGGCCGTAATGGTGGTAGGGGGCGGAAGAATGGTGTCAACGGCATTTCTGAGGGACATGGAGGAGGGGCGAATGGAGGGCAAGGAAGAAGACGAGGAGTTTCGGCTGTTGAACAGCCTGAGAGTCCTGCGCCTAAACGGAGGAGGGTCGCGACTGCCCGTGCTGCTGCTGCTGCTTCGACCAGCAACAGTATCAGCAGGAACGGGAGCGGGAGCGGATCTGGATCCGGCAGTAGGAATGGTGGTGAACGGGAGAGCATGGACAATGCGATGACCGCGCTTCACGTTCTGGCTGATCAGGCAGCGGCGTTTAGCTCACATGATCAGCGGGGGAAGGGCAAAGCTCGGGAAGTACACAACGACGATGAGGATGAGGCCGATGACGGCGAGAGGGATGCGAGCATGGGGACGAGAAAGGGGAGGGCGAGAGGTCGTCCGCCAGCAAGAGAGAAAGAGAAGGAGAAAACCAAGCCTAAGACTACAACTACCACGACACGGAAAACGCGCGGGAAGGCAGCGGTGGCGGATACCCCGGCAGTTGCACCTCGACTTATATCGTCTTCTACCAAATCTTCAGGATCGAGTATCAGTAACGCGAAGAAGGGTCTTCATAATGATAAGCCTCTAAGTCCAGGTCCAGTGGTTGTTACTCTTGGAAGACAGGGTACGGACGGGAAAGGAACACCGACGCCGCGGCGTCAGCCTCGACGTGGCGATGTTGAAGAGGAACATCTGGCTGGGGCTCTTCTTCAGCTTGCACCTCCTGTGGAAATCTACTCGATACCGCCCTTCTCTCGTTCAGCGCGTAAGGACGAAGTGTCGCGAGAGGACCACCAACCCGGCCCGGAAGTATCTAGAGGGATTGAAGAGATGGATACGGCTCGAGACAATTCTGCAGCAGATCTGGTCAAGGTCCCCGCGCCGGAGGACACACAAGGGGCAATGGACGTCGATGTGACAACGCCGATTGGTATGACAGAAGAAACCGGACTCGACGACTCCGACGAACCTCCCGTTGAAGTGTTGCCCGATGCTGATAGCGCCCCAGACAAGAAAACCGCGCCACGTCCGGAGACCGTTGGCGATCCCCCACCCGATTCAACCTTTTCTCATCTGAAAGATGGAGCTGATATTGAGGACGATGAGGCTGATGCTGAAGGGGAGGTTGACGCTGAAGGAGAAATTGATCTGGAGGAAGAGAATCCCCCTCAGCTGCTGTTTGGGTCTACGATCACCACGGGCGACGGGACGCCATCTGTTGGGGATCAGAGTGTTTCCCAGCTCTCGTTTCAGCAGGTCTGACCTTGATGGAACCCCTATCGCGAGGTTTTTGCATTGCGGCTGTTGAGAAACCATCTCCTCGCTCACTCACTGGGCTTCTTTGCGCTTTGGATTTGCGTTGTTGAACCTGGGGTTGCCACAGGTCCGGCAACGCTCAGGCGAGTTATAATTTTCTTTTTCTACCCGAGCGTGAATTTCTGAAAGTTCGAGGGTTTTAGGTTATTGTCTACGTGCATCTTTTTTTGTTGATATACATACGATCTTGGGTATATATTTGATTGGAGTATTCTATTCCATTTGTAACTCTTCTTGGATTTGTAGGAAAAATTATATTTTTCTGAAGGATGGGTCTTTTGACACTCAATGGTTTCAGCAATGCCCGGACACCTTTTGAGCACTACATATCCTACACAACGCGAACAAATTTTTGGTGTATCTTTTCACTTTCTATTGGATCAAGTCAAAAGCGTTGGGGCGCCAGATGGAGATCTTGGAGTGTGTTTCGTCAGTAGGGTTTGTGTGTGCATCCAAATGATTGACAGCTAAGACAATGTTATCCATGGCCTCCCTCAGATGAAAACTTGCCACACCGTTGGACACCGTAATGTGTAAACGCTACTATAGAAAGGGGAGTGCCAACTCATCAACCTAGAATATGTACCCCCTGGGGTACATACTACATACATCGACTCAGATATCGTATGATAAATGTGACGGATGCAATTGGCTCGAATATTTTGAACACCATTTTGATCGGCGTAAGGTACAACATTGATGTCGGATCTGATTTGATGATATAGACATTTCCTTAAGTTCATTCAACTCTTGTCAACTCATTTGTTAGACTTGGCTCGCGACCCACTCTCTTGCATTCCCCCATAATACTCCAACAACTTTCTTCATGGACTCCGGGTCCGCAACACCCTATACCGTCCCGTCCACACCGACCGAGACTGACACGCCCCCAATCCAGCCCAATGAAGTCATCCAGTTCACTCCGCGACGTGCTATGGCTTCGTTCGACAATCTCGTGGCACTTGCCAACCACCAGGAAAGGCTAAGAGAGGCAAGAAAGATCATATGGAGAGACCGGGGTGAACCCGTGGTTGAGGTGGCTACGCTCCGAGCGTGTTTGGAGCATGCAGCGACAGGAGGACTCCGTTAGTGAACTGAGGATTGTGTCAGATAGGCGCTAACGCGAAACATTACTTATTAGGTTCCGGAATGCTTGCTGGGAGCATTCGAGCGTGTATAAACCTTGTACTTGTACTTCTAAGGATACATAGAGTGCCTCGGTGAGTCAGTTTCAGTGCGCGGTTTGAAGGCTAATATAACGTGTCACTGTTCAAGCGATATCCGACTCGCTGTTGTTCGACATGCAGTCTTCGGGTTAGACACGGTAAGATTTGGACTTATGCTCGGTGCGTCTCACGCGAAGCAATCTTGCACTGCGTTGACTCGTATCTAGGAACGTTCACTGCGGTTTACAAATTCCTGCTGAATGCAATCCCTCTTCTCATCCCAGCCTTAAACCTTCCGACATCAAAACGTCTCCCCATGCTTACCGGCGACTCGTCCGAAACACCATTCCTAAGCGACGCGGAAGAAGAGAACGAAGGTCCGACCGCTGAACGCCCTACTACTACGCTTCGCGTGCCTCTTAAGAAACGAAATGCGCGTCTATCATTGAGTACTAGTGCACAACTTGTGCTGATTAGAAAGAAGACGAGAAGATGGCATGCTGCACTTGCTGGTGCTATCGCTGGTGGTCTTGCGATCTTGTGGGAGAAGAGAGGAAGGAGAGGTGCTATTGCGCAGCAACTTTTCGTGCGGTGAGTTGGATTTTATGGCGTGTTTTTCTGCCATTGACTTGATTCTTTCACTAGTGGTCTGCAAGGCTCATATAACGCGTACACGACAAAACGAAACATTCGTGTCCCTCATGGCGATGTTCTAGTCTTTTGTCTGGCGTAAGAACACCCTTTTTGTTCTAGCAATTTAATAACTCTATTCGCAGATGCGGACAAATCCTCTATGCATTCCTGCTTCGGCCAGACACCCTTCCACACTCATATACAACTTGGTAAGTGCTATATTGTGATCAAATTGACATCTCATCCTAATACAGTCTCTTCCAGGATTGGACAAGCTGCCAAGGTTCCTCAAGAATGCGTCAAGATGAACCTCAGTCTCGTCCGACAAGGTACTTTCGATCCCGGAGACCTCGACAAACTAACCGCCTTACCCGTGAGTCCATTTCCTTCGCAATATGTGGACCACCAGTTACCCCACCTTTTTCTAGGACATAACCCCCTCAAATCTAACGGAACTACTCACCCTACGCACCCAACTCCTCGCCCCACCTTTACCTACCGACCCCGCAGAGTACTTCCCCAACTATGCTCCATGCTCCGCTGTCCACCCTGCTGTGACGCACTGCAGCTCTGTCCCTTTCGATCGCTTCTTTACGGTATTTAAGTGGATGCTACCGATCTATGGAGCACTGCACTTTGTGCCCGCTGTCGTGTTCAAGCGGAAATCGTTCGCGCAAGATCCGGGTAAGGTACTTGTGAGAGCTGGGTTGGGAAGTATGAGGAGTTCAGCTTTCCTTGCTGTTTTCGTCGTCATATATCAAAGTCAGCATGTTTCTTTTTACAGTCGGTATCTGGCTAACTGATTTCGATTATTAATTAGCGTTATACTGCTACAAACACAAACTACACAAGTACCTCACCCTCCTCCGACTCAACAAATCAACAAACCTCCTCGCACACGTACCCATCCCGCTCGTCGAGAGCCTCATATCGAAAGTATCGTTCTGGATACCCGGATTTATGGCGGGTCTTTCGTTGTTTGTCGAGGAGAAGAGGAGACGTGGGGAATTGGCGATGTATGTTCTTCCGAAGGGGTTGGAAAGTGTGTGGGTTATGTTACGAGGGAAGGGATGGGTGTTTAGGACGGGGAATTGGGGCGAGTCGGCGGTGAGTTATTTTGTTTTTCTACAGTGGAGGGATATGTACTGATGGAGTCACTCGTTTAGCTTACAGCGTTGGGAATGGCTATGGTTATGGTATGTGTTTTCTTGTTCAATCTTTTTCAATGGGATGGGGCTGACGAGTTGCAGAATGCATATCAGAATGACCCACAGCATTTGTCGGGTTTTGTAAGACGGATATTGTATCAATTTATTGGTCCTAATTAGGAGGTTTAAATGTTGGTATCCTTTGTAGGCATAAAGTAACACAGCATATTAGTAGGGGGTTTCCAGACTCCTAAAACGGCTTGGTATTAGTGCCAGTGGCCAAAATCCTTGATTCAGTTGTGGAAACAGCACTGCTGGCACTGGAAAATGTGTAGAAGAAAGCTGTCATACCATTTCTAATACACACTTTTCTGCTGGAAAAAGACTTGAGACAAAGGAAAATGACTATTTCTAGGGGAAAAATTGACAGAGAGAAAGTTGACAAAGGAATGACATGACAGCTTTCTTTGTAAATTTTTCCAAGGGAAACATGTTCCTGTTGGAGTGATGCTCGGCGTCTACTGTAAGGGCGACCTCTGGAGGCTGTGGCACAATCACACAACTGGCAGAGGGAGATCCAAAGTCTATTGAGTACTGTACAGTTATACAGGGACATAACTACACACCTGGCAGAGGGAGATCCAAAGAGAACAAGTCTGGGGATCCCCTATGCCAGGAGTGACGCTTCGGGAGTCCTAGAAGCGTGGGAACCAACTGTACAGTACACATAAGCCGCCCAAAATGGAAGAAAAGGGAATCTCCAAAAATGATCAAAACTCAGAGATGGCCTTGATGAAAACTTGGAGATGGCCTTGATGAAA
>JABAJX010019848.1:9293-44240 GCA_018221735.1 Termitomyces sp. K1Aa
AGAATTCAAATGTAAGTGAAGATGTGCGGGATCTAGTGATTGGAACATGACTGTTTCGGACAGAGGTTCGAAACGTGGCAAACAGGGAGCAACGTTTGCCCCACCGCTCACCGCTCACCACCATCGTTACTCAATTTTCACTGATAGAGTGCCTCCTTCGCGTTCAAGTCTATCAGAGTCCGTCTTGGACTAGCTTCTTGATTACAAAGCCCAACACACTACAGAGTCGCGATTGGATCGCCGAATGAGGAAATATTCACTCGACGCACGCTGCCAGGGAATAGAAGAAATTGTACGCATTAGCCGTCACGGCTGATTTTCGCCTCCTAAGGAAAGGTTTCAGTTCGCACAACCTACCATGTGTAAACCGTGTGCTTTTGGAACGATGACAGGCACAAGGCGGCCACGCGCGTCGAAACTCGAAAGTAAACGGATGACATACTTTGCAATGAATGTCGTTCAGTCGGTGAATAGCAATCTCTAACATGACGTCAATAGTCAATATGCCGCCCGCCGCATGGTAGATTTTACATGCATAGAACTGGACAGCTCATAAAAGAAAAAAAACGGACATCTGAATGACACGTCAAACTGGTGTCAAATGATTTCGTCAACACGGCAGCGGCAGTGCAGAACAATTTGTACCTTTATATATAGTCATTGGTGAAGGATTGACATGGGAATGTATGTGCTCACTTATGACATTGGCAAGCCGCCTCGGAACAGTTAGGTACTCGGAAGGATTAGATGACATATATAGGAAAGATTCACTACCATCGATCTGTAAGAGGTTCAAGGGAGGGGAGGCTACGTACGTTTCATGGAAATACTTATCCGTCGAGATATCACCAAACTTGAGAGATGTAGTCGAATTATGGTTTGCAGATAATTGAAAAAATTCCACGATGATGTGATGTAAAACCGGGGGGTGGGTACGAGTTTGTGCGTGAGAGAGAGACTGTATTTTGATGAGAGATATATATCGGTACAGAGAGATTACCAGCAGCTGTTGCGAAATGTCAGTAAGTTCACTGAAGTAAAACAACAAACTTTTATCACAGCGGATTTATTACTGACGGGATGGTAGGTCTTCTGAGCCATAAAAAAGGGGGTTTGATTCCCTTACACAAGGAATATTGACAGATGACATGTAGAGAGAGCAAGAATATAGACAGAATGTAGATATATTCGAGCCTAGACGGAGTTCAAGACAAGTTCGAGGTCGATGGAAATTACGGAAACCTGGAGAACGTTGGGAGAACGTCACGCAACCAACGGAACAAGACGTGACGTCTGTGACCCGATTTTCATTCCCACCTTCTGCTCGCAGCTCAACTAGCAATGACCACCATGACCACCATGACCAACCGATCCTCCCAACGGGTGGATTTCAGAATTCAATTTGTTTTCTCAGAGCTTTTGAGATCTTGAACTCAACACCTTCTATATTACTTTCCTCGCCATCTTTGTCAGAATGTTCTTCTTCCGAACTACTAAAGCGAAATCCATTGTCAATGGCTATTCTCATTGGATTTTTGCACCGGACAGCCTGAGGCAACAGATGGAGTCCAAACTCGGCCCTGCCACCGTGTTCAATAACTGGTGCATCTGCGATCTCGTTATCTCACGACTTCATGAAGAACGAAGGCACAGAGTCTAAACTCAAAGGACCTTTGTAACAAATCATAAAGCACTCGATATGCAGCGGATGAAGATGAACTGTCTTGGTCTCTTGGAACTCCTACCGGCCACACCAGCTCTATGGCTCACAATCATCACTTCCAATGTCCATCACTTCTAATCTGGGCGAGTGAGTCCAAGCCGCGTTGTACGTATCCTTCCCGGCCATTGGTCACACTCCACAATGATCATAATCGATTATGTTTAATAGCGTTAAGGCATAGATGAGCGCGCGCCAGTCTTAAGAGCTTGTGAACGTCTGAGTTCGTCTAATTATAAGTAGTGCGGACTCGTGGGGTTACATGGGTTATAGATATCTCACGACGACGATCTCCCCTGTCCTATCGTCATTATTAATTCACACATGGAGTAAGAGTCTAGAGCCCGCCGGCGGTTCTCTAATGATGCTGGAATTGTTTTCTGTTGGAGTTTCGTGTCATCTGGTGAGTGAGTATACACCAAACTTTTACTTGACACGCGTCCTCATGGCAAAGTTTTAGATATTCTTGTGATCTGTACCTTACCTTCGCCGATCTCGTGCTTATTTGACTCACGCACAACGTCCCTTTATCGTATCATGTGCCCAAGGAGCATCGTCCCACGTCGACCTGCGGTCCTCGCTTTTTGGTCTACTCAACGGGTTGACCCAAACTCATCTTCATAAATGCTGAAGTCCGCGGATATCGATTGGTGAATCGTGTCGCATGAAGCACGTCATTGAAGGAGTTTATCCTGGGATCTTTCCCAAAGGCAATTCTCCGTTCGCGTACCTAAGGTTAGTCCGTTTCCATGTTAAAAGATTGCATACCGCCTATAATGCCATCTTTTAGTTTAGACATGGTCGAAATAAATGTGTATTCAACACATCGCGAAATACATTTCCTGAATGACGAAGAATTTATCAAGAGAATGTCAAACGTGTTCCAGGAAGCCCAGGACTTTCTGATATCAAGTTGGCGAGCTACTTATTTCGGTCGACTGTCACATTTTTCCTATCTACTGGAGTGGTCGTCAGGACGGAACAAGTACTTTCTAAGAAACGAAAAGGTGACCAACGAGAAACCAGTGATGAGTGGAAGAGGAAGATGGAAGAATATTTCAAAAGGTACCTGTTTCCGCCCAGGCTTCCTCTTTGTAACTCTGACAATTATCATCAGGCATTGACATCGAAGAAAACCCTATCCCAACACAAGGTCCGTACATCGTTGAAAGACCCGAATCCTGCCCATGCTGCGGAAAAGTCAGGATAGGTCGATTGCTCTTGTGATATCGAGTCGAGTATGTTCCCTCATTTCTGTGTGATCTACGTTGTAAGACAACGAAGGGGAAACACAGACGTTCGTCTCCTATATTATCGCTCAGAGTTTGTCTATGACATAGCGGGAAGTGACTAGCTGACAGGTCTTTGTAGAACTGACTGTAATACTGGAGAAAAATACATGTATAGGGAACGTAGACAATTCAACATCCGGGATCCCTGATCTAACACGCTAACTTATATCTTCTCAATCCTGATGCACTGGCGTATGCTACGATCCATGTACTCCGATGCTGTTGACCATTGGCTCATACTGTTTCGTAGAATTACCAACTCGGGGTACAACAGTTTTACAACTTTAATCCGAAGCAAGCTCGATCCACCACAACCATGACATTCGCCTAAGAAAACTTGGAATTTTATTCTTCGAAACTCAAAGTAAAAAGCTACTGCGGATCGCAGGATTGTAGAGTTAATCCATCGATCGGTCCTTGTATCATTTGAACATCCATAAGCGAGGAAAGATGCATAAAGGCGAAGAAGGCACAGAAGGCGTGACACGTCAATTCGAGACCTGATTCGCGGTGGAGAAACTCCGAGTCAGCAACAGCTGCAAGGATTCCAGACCAATTCCAGACGCGAGAGAACGCGTATAAACTGCTTTTGGCACGCGGCGACGCCAGCTTCAAGCGAACTTGATCCTAGGAAGCGTGTTCACTACTCACAGATGATCAAGTTATCAAACTGTGACAGAATCCAATTGTAAGTGAAGACGTGTGGGATCAAGCAACTGGAACATGCTCTGGATGAAGCGTCGCAAACAAGGAACAACACTTTCCTCACCGCTTACCACCATCCGTCGGTAAATTTTCACTGATCAAGTACCTGCTTCCCATTCAAGTCCATCAGAGTCTATCTTGAACTAGCTTCTGAAAGAGTTGAGACTTTGCTTTGCTTTTCCATGGGGTCCAGATGTCCAATGACGAACCCGAAACACCGTACAGAGTCTACACCACCTGGTCCCGACCAGCATGCTGCAGCTATCAAGGACTACGCTACCTCTTCCCATTGACCTCATGATAATGATAGCTACATGATGCATCAATAAAATGGACTACTGTCGCTTTGAACAATGCCTGCGAATGCGCTTGGACCTTTATGCGTTTTGCGCTTTGCTCTCGATCTTCTTTGCTCTCGATCTCCTCTTTGACTTTCTCTCATATTATAAAGACTCGAGGTACGAATGGATATCTCTACCCTAGCAAACCCAGCTCACAGTATCAACAACCCTCACACAATCATCTAATCACGATGTCATACTCCAATCCTCTTCACCCTCCCATCCGCTCTTCCCAGCTTTCACAATACTCCACCCTCGAAGGTGCATCGGGAATCACTACATTCCCCTCTCCTATACGCCGGCAGTTGCCTCAGCGGCCCTACACACCATCCTCAAAATGGGATCTAACAATGAGTCAGAACGTCCGTCTGCACGCCGCGATTTAATTCGACCATATTGGCTATAATGGCCAGGGTGTGCAAATGCGGGAGCTGTCAGCTCGTAGCGAGGCTGCGATAGCGGCTATGATTCAAGGCGCAGGCGATCCGGTCCTTGCTCATACTGGACGTGAACATATCTCGTTCCGGATTATTGTAAGTATTTTACATTTCGTATGGTTTTCCGTTAATAACAACACTCTATAGTGGCCTGGATATGAGCATGTCGGCTTCTACGACCAGTTGGAGATTAACCGCGGTGGACGCCCTGTCACTCGTGCTCGGCTCGATGTATTCATTGCTAGGCATTTCGCACGTTTTGTGGAGATTTGTTGCCTCCTCTCTTGTTTCGGTCATGACTTCTCATTCGATGCTCAGAGAACACGCCAAGAAACCTCTCATTCTTCCGAATGGAATTTGACTTCTTCGGGAATCCGATTCGAACATCTCGTTCTGGTGACATTGGTCAACGTTTGGGACGGTGTATGGCAGGCAGACGTCGCAGTTGATCTGTGTTGAGCAATCCTTGCTGATGCGGCGCGAGAACGTGAAAATCTTTGTATCAATAGTTGGCTGTATTTTTAGCTTATTATGGTGTTTATACTATCGTTCATGTTGAAATGACCAAGTATAGAGAAAATCACTTCTTAGAAAGTTGTTCTTACACCCAAAGACTTGTTTGGATCTCGTATGCATGACGTCCTTCGTCTCTCGTCCGCCGTTGCCAATTACGTGGACATAAATCCTCTGGTCAACAAATAACTGATATACCATTCATATTCCAGATATCGTCCCTTGTTCTTTGGCACGGTACCATCGTTATTCGGAAACGGGGTATTTTTATGTATGACAGTATTACTGTGGCCGCATGAATTCTATTACTGAACCCATATACCATCGTCTCTCGGATGAGTTCTGAGGCCGCAATGCCGGTCAGGGCACGAGTGAGTAGTGTAAATTCTACGTTGTATAGCACTGTGAGGTATTGACTTCTTGCTCACTTAGGGCATATTCCAGTCACCCCTCGTTTCCAATACTCTTGCAGCACATTATAGCGACATCAAGAAACTCAAGAAAGGCACGCAAACATATCAACCAGTCGAGACTCAATACCCAGTGGCGGCGCTCTGTATGGAGATTCAGGCGGTGAGTAGTCAGATACGGTGGTGTAAGCTCGGTCTGATGTTCGTTAGTGTTATTACAACATTAACAAATGGACCGAAGGCGAGAAGAATGAGCTGGCGGGTAAATACGGTTACTTCTCGGCAGGTAATTATTAGGACCATTACACCATCACGAATGGAAAGAAGTTTTTTGTTACCCCCACTGGCGACATCCTTACCGTCGTCGCGTCACTCAAGGACAGGCACTGGGAGCGTATCGAGGCCGAGGCAATGCAGAGATCAAAAATGAGTGGAATTAGGCTGATGACAGCTGACATCGAAGACGGCGACGCCGCCAGGGCGCTGGCATCTGCCCGGAAGATTATCGAAATCATTGATCAAGACGATTCTGACGATTTGAGCGGTGGAAACGAAGACGGCGGTTCAGACGACGCCTGAGGGACGGTGACGAGGGGCCATTTCGGAGTGCACTGCATTAACTTTACTGCATACTATGGAATCCATACTTCTAGTACCGCGTAATAATCAAGTTTTTGAGCTGTCATGATTCTTTTGAGGGAATGCTTCTACTTATGAGATAACCTTTTAGTTAGAACTTATGATACTTTTGAGACTTGTAAAAGTACATTTCTACTTAGAAAAGTTTGGGGGGGGGTCTCTTTCACAAGTAGAGAATACTTATACTTTCGCATACTTTTCGTACTTACAGAAGTATGAAAAGTATGAAAAGTATCAGAGGTAATTCTTCTGATGTATCTAAACGCTCGACACATCGCACCTAGAGTAGCAAATGCTAGAAACATGATTTATTCCAGGACGATATTTTTTTTGAATTGAGGGATTCGTCGTTCAAACTCGCTGATCATACTTGTCCTGACTAATAACAGATGGTTTCGAGGTTCCATCCTCCGTCCTAAGAAGTTGAGTGGACTTGATAGCAATGTGTTGGACAAAACCAAAACCAACCTTCTCCAGAACATGTACACCTGCAGAATATCCTTGCAGTGTTGTCAGCTCTCTTGATTATTTCTATGTGCGGACTGGTGCTACCTACCATCTGGGTTCCAAACGTCAGGGCGGCAAGAGTAGGTACTGAGTATTGGCCATAGTCCGTTATTATTATTTCTGATGAAATGAGATAGCGTACTGATAGCCAAGATTATTGTCCAAGCTGCTGTCGTTTCACCCGTTGAGTGGTTCATCGCCGAGACGCTCAGTCTATGTATTGATATGAGCCGGATATCAGGGAAAAACTTGTTCTATATATATCGTCAGATCCACGTACCCGTCTGCTATCAGTATCATTGCATTGAAAAGCGAAACCCGAAGGAACATGGACAACGATAGGTATGGCTTGTCCAAGCTGAACCGTCTGAATGCACCCCAATGGCGGTAGAAAATCATGCCAATACGGACTGGTTCTGGGTCAGTACTTTATTAACTTATGGTTTAGAATTAGAAACTGACCTTCCAAACCCAGAACAAGAGCTGAGGCAATGAAGACAATGGTAGCAGAAACTAGAGTTCTATATTGCCATCTTCACGTCATGTATGTATAGTTATTCTGTGATATGACGTACGGCGCATTGGTTGTGATGGAGCAATGAAAAATCCCTGGCCTGAATCTTACCGCTGATCAACTATTAAAGGGACGTGAGAAATATATATAGACAAAGTTGCCAAAATGAATACCATTAACACGAAAAAGGCCACGAGTAAAAATGCTATCCATGGTAATAGTAGAAGCTAGAGCGTATCAGGAAATATTCAGATAACACAATTCCTACAACGATACGATACCAGTTTTGATATCCAAGAATCCATTTCCTTTCTTCCAAACGTCAAAGCAGATACCAGATCGTGATACTGTCGTACATGAACATCAATATGAAACCGCGGAATCGAAGAATAAGTGTTGACCAACATCTATCACTAGACAAGAAAGACTAAGACTGTACCTATATACAAGAGACAAAGATCAGCCTGTAAAAAATGATACAAAGGGAACTGAACGCACAATGTGGGGCAAGAATAAATCAATGCGGCTTGCGCTAGACATATTCCGAAGGGTGGTTCAGGTTCAATTTGAGCTCCGAGAACCAACAGAAGCGAGATGGAGTAGACGACCCCCGATACAAGAACATTGTACCACCCGTCCCTCCGGTGAACGTTGCGAGACAAGATGGCTGGTGCCAATACTGCGGCATTCAAGACAATGCCCAAGAAGGAGACAGTGTTGAAAACGGCGAGGTCTAACGAATGGGTATCACTTTGGGTTTGAGGAATGAGTGGCATGTTGAACGAAGGTCGAAAAAGAGAGGATCAAAGATCGAACGGAAAAGCGGTCAAGGAGGGGTCGCGGTAGAACAATGCATATTTAAGTAGATTAATTACCAACAAGATCGGTTTTGAGTACAGCTCAGAAAACAACCAGATCTGATGGGTTGAGACAAGGATGTATCATTGATCGGATAACTTCACGATGGAGACCGAACTTACCAACCCGAGTGAAAGGTCGAGGGACGACTAGGGCCAGGAGGAAAAGGACAACAACAGATTGAATAGAAGGTTGAGTGAGATTGCAGACCTCTTAGCCCATGGTAGAGCTCAGAGCTCAGAACAGACAGACATATGATAGGCCATGCTTAAGGAAACAGCATTCATCAGATAATGATGAAACACACCGGGGGGGAGACTTTGTTCCGTTTATGGCGGGGACTAGTGCCAACAGCCACAAGGTCGATCTATTGTGATTCATGACTCTAGATGTTGTGATCAAGCACACATGGAAATTTATTCTGAATGCGCAACAGAAGTTAGTTGTTTGATTTTAACGATCGAACCTCAGGTGCACTTCGAAAATACAAACTGAGATCAATTTCAGTTGGATGAATATAATACCCGTTCCACTTCAAATATACGGAAAGAATTCCAAATGGGCAGGAGTCACTCGCCTTAAAGATCGAGACCGATGGAGTGGTCTTGGATTTTTCATTGACACGCAATTGGGTATAGTGAACGTCTCACGATGCGGTCGATTCTCCTAACTTGGTGTTATGGGGATCAGCGAAACTTTGTACTTTAGGAGCTACAAAGGATACATACTACCATTAGGGTGGCAACGTGCCATCTCGGAACGAATGGAAACTTGTATGTTTGAGTATTACAGTTTTACGCGAGAGATAGCACCAAGAGTGCGAAGTTGACTCAAATGAGTGATGGAATGTTCAAATATGACATATTAGTTCATACCGCTATAGAGCACAAGATTCGTGATCTACTTGTCAAGGATAGAATAAGAGGCTTCGGGAGTGTACACAGCACTTCATCACATTTGTTCGGGAATCGCTGGTTCAGCATCCTAGAGAAAGGGATAGGTACCGATGGTGGCATGTCAAATGTGTCGGTAATAAACGAGTTTAGTAGTCACGAGAGCATTGAACAAGAGGCAGCTGAGCTCGTTAACTGTTAACTCGTCAATAGCCCTTGCAGCGGCGAGAAGAGAGAGATACAAGTCACGACCAGCCTCGTCACATCGTATGGCGGAGTTAGTAGAAGAGTAGCAGGGAGAAATCTAAGCACAGTTCACCATGGTATGAGCACCATGGATTCGGAAGTGC
Organism: Termitomyces sp. K1Aa; assembly: GCA_018221735.1. Taxonomy (NCBI): domain Eukaryota; kingdom Fungi; phylum Basidiomycota; class Agaricomycetes; order Agaricales; family Lyophyllaceae; genus Termitomyces; species Termitomyces sp. K1Aa. Next base: position 18,473 of record JABAJX010019848.1, read on the forward strand.
TTCAACCCAACTTCAACTTGCCGTGTGTTCAACGTGGAGCAACGTGGACGAACTCTCGGAGTCGGAGACTTTGATCCGGTGCATCTCACGTGCACTTTTATCTTGTCACAAGTCCCAGCCTGTGCGATTCAACGATTGTTCTCCAGTGTCTATATGCAGACACTGTAATGTTTTTTCAGCTTGATAAGTCTATGTGTCTTGTTGAAATCGTCCAAATGGTAGAGGAACAGAGCTGGGAAGGACCTTGAAGTTAGGCAATCCAACATACGCGCGCTTTACCTTTCGTTTGATCAGTCTTTCTTCAGACATGACATGCATACGCATAGACCAACGACCTGTTATCAATACTTTGACAACACGTTCGGCACCTCCTTCTCGGGTGGTCGTACGCCAGCGTAATCCAGAGAAACAAGTTCTCAGTTTGTTGCACGTCCTGGCGCCAATGTAATTCCTACGCGATTGAGACAAAGGCTACCTACCTGGTGAAGGATAGACCATGGCCCAGGAGAAGGACAAACGGGTCAAGTATCCCTGAGCAAACGTTGTGAGTGCATCCTGTATTCGTGTTGATATTCCCTGACATTGTTGACTCGTCATCAATTCATCAGTCACAATTTTTCCTGGCTTGGAGAGGAGGAAGAACGGAGACTAGGGATCGACAAACTCAAACAGAAAAGTGTCGCAAATATCTTCAGTGGAAGATCGATGATTCGTGGTCAAAGAATGTACGTGTTTCTCAGCTGGTTTCCCATTCACCTTTAGGCTTTTTCTTTCTCCTTTTTGCTGTTGCGCTGTTTCTCACAAGCTTCAGTTTCTTCACCCAAGTCGTGGCATCACGTTTCTCTTTGTATCTGGCGATTTTCTAATCATTCCTTCTTTTACTCATGATCTGTTTTACCTTTTTTCGTGCACACCCCCTGACTTTCATGCTCAACTTAGTGCCATCATCTTACTGATGGACGTTCCCACCTCTTCCGACTTGGTTCCCTCAAGACGGCGAACCCCTCATACATGACCTACGCAATTGTATTCGCTCGTCCATTCCGACCGCATCCAAGCCACACGATAATCCTATCGCATCGTCACGACCAGCAGCAGAAACACCTGGAGCACCATGCGGATCGAAGTCCACGCACCCGGTCGTATCAGCAAAAGTCAGTTCTGATGGGCTGCGGTGCGACGGACGAGCGTAAGCGAAAGGGAGGAGGGTTCGTCGTGCATTTCCCGAATCCAGTGTTGGCGTCGGGGCAAGAGGTACGAAACGAAGCTATACGAGGATTTTGGGTGGCGGAAGGTGGAAGGTGGAGATAGGAAAAAGCTCTTGGATGACGATAGTGAAATAGTCCATGACACTTCCTTCTTTGATATCAATACTAAGGGATACGGCATTCACTATCTTGGAGAGATGTAAATAAGGTTTTCTACGAAGACTTTTCATGTTTTACCTGAAGAATGCAGTAGAGACAGCCTGCTTCTATCAAGAGAAATAACACTGCTTTTGCCCGAGACCTTTGTCCTCCCATTCCGACATTCCAGCTCTGAGTGTGGAACGGGTATATTACAGGGGTACGTCTTACTAACATACAACACATTTGACATTTCCCAAGCACCTTTAATACACAGATATCAATGATCGTTGCACCCATGTACAGTGGAATATGAATACGCAGAGACAATGACAGGGTGAATAATCTTCTGACACCTGTTGTATGATAGACACGGCCTAGGATAGGACCCCAGTTTGTTATGAAAAGCTGTTGTAGTACTAGAAAATACATCATAATTTTCTTCCACACCTCATAAGGAAGAATTTCAACACAGTTGAGTTCCGGCGTCATATCCGTAGTCAATCTCTGTTGTTTGTGTGCAGCGTGCTGATTAGTGGGGTAGAAACCTGATAAAGTCCTTCATCTATCATCAGATTGGCATGATTACCATGTTGGTCACCCATACCAATAGACATCGGCCAAACACTCTCTCTCAATGAGAGTCCACAAAGTGGGCTCCCCGCACGCAGAATTGTCAAATCTCTCGATCGTATTTGATCGACGGCAAACTAGGGAGTGCATTAAATCCAGGCTATGGTTTGTCATCCTACTTTTATTCCTCCAAAGTTACACCAACTTAGCTACATCTATAGTCCCATGCTCGAATGCGCCAGGTTTTTGTTGTCCACCAGGAGACATTTGTCAACCCGCTGTTGGAAATTGTTGCCCCAGCTTTGCCCTCCAATGCGGCGGCCGTTCTTGCTGTGACCCTGAAACGTGCTTGTTCTTAGATTTCCCTCTCTACCATTGTGTAACAACTGATTATTTCAGGGCTATTTGCTGTGGTGACGGCTGTTGTAAAAAGGGATCCCGATGCGTAAACGGCGAGTGCTTGGCTCCACTCCCGACGACTACAAGAATCACGTCTACATCCATATCAATCGTGAGAGCTACATCGACATCTTTCGCCAAAGCTACATCTACATCAACCGCAAAAGTTTCATCCACGTCGTCTTCTTTGACCAGCTGTAGTCTGTTTGGCCGTGATTTGCACGGCAGACAAGAGAACGAGTGCCCTAGTGAGTTTTTGGTCTTCCACTGGAATGAAAATTTTGATTTGCTTCTCCCCAAGCACCATCAATCTCTGCGACACCGACTGAAACTCGTATACCTAAGGCAACAATGACTTTTGATTATCCTCGTCTCAAACAAGGAAGGAAGAAGATGAGTCCTGCAAAGCAACAGCAACGTGAAAAGGCCGTCAATCAGGTATCTCGCTCAGGGTTTCCACAAGTTGTAAACCAAGTTAACTTTTGACTTGCAGTTATTTGAAAGCATGTGCAAAGGTGTGCACGCTGAGGTTTGATTGACGTGCAACTGACATTATCTCAGGACTAAGTGCGCGTGGAAAGGACACGACAGATATTTTCACCTTTACCAATGATAAAAAAGTCAAGTCAGATAATAGGGCCAAGGCGGGGTGCTCAGGAAGCCCTTGTGCGACAGAATCCTCTGGTACATCATGCGACGAAGTAAGGCTCCCTTCAAATTCTCTTTCCTTCTAAATTCCCTTCATCGGCACTTTCTAGTTTCCTTTCGCAAGTACAACAGATGGAGGTGAAGGAGCAATTTTCAACTGCATTTTGGTTTTGTACGTAATTCGTGTGTTTTTTATCATGAGCTGCCCATTATTAATCGTCGGATTGATGTCAGAGCCCAGAATATCCAAGGCGGAGTTATCTCTTCTTTCACGCAGCGCAACAATATTTCACCGGACGACCATTACGAATTTCAAATAGTGGGTTATAGTTGTAAAGACATGTCGCCCAGCCCTGTTGCGGTTTTCATCGAAGGAAGCGCTCTTGGAGTAATTGCTGGTAACTTGTCTGATATCAAGAGGCGTGACCTGATACCTGGTGGTTTGGAAGATGATGAACGTATGCCGAAATCGTCCAAGTGTATCAATTTTCCTGGACTCACTTTCATCTTAGTCGAATCGTATCCCCCTTTCACTTCTGAAGATGTCAATAACACAATAATCCACTCTATTGGGGACCTTCCAGCGGGAACGTTCGTAATGACCTTCTAGCCAATCTCGCTTCAAATCTAACAAAGTTCGGCAGATATACAATAGATACCCATATCAACAATGGCACCGTGTCTTCCCTACGCGTCCTTGACTATCTCGGGGATGAGCTTACAAGGTCATTCGCCTGGATAATTCTCTCAAATGTATTCTAATGCTGAATCAATAGTGCTAATGTTGAGCTCGGGTCAAATGGGCACGAATCACTCACCTTTACAATCGATACTGATGGAGTTGGTCTCGGATTTTTCATGGACACACAGTTGGATATAGTGAACGTCTCATCCACCATGGTGGTCGGTTCTCCTAATTCGGCGTCATGGGCGTCCGCGAAACTTTTTACTTTGGCGGGCACAGTACTTACCAGTAACATTGCCATGATGTTCTTTTGAGATTTGTTTAACGGTCTCTGTTGAATTAGGTATGGTGTCAGTTACATTTTCAAAGTGATCATAGTGTGTGACGTGATGATTCACAAAGAGGTCAATATGATGTTTGGAGGTCCTTGCTCTTTCAAAGAGCACCGAGATGGAGCTCCCCGACGTGAAAAGATCACGCTCTAGCTGTGATGTGTCCATCCATGTACGTCCAAGAATAGTGTTGTGCCCGGCCTGGCCTCAAGCCGTCAGCCTACTCCTTCGAAGACCAGAGCTCGTAAGCGGATGAGCCGTAGGTGGGGTGCGATACCCTAAAGCTTACGGTAGACAGATGGTGGAATACGGAATACTTAGAAAAAAGGGGAACAGGAAGGTCGCGGGGCCTGGACATCATTTGTGGTTAGTGCGTGCAATGCGATACACGATTAGTCAAGCAGTCGACAAGAAATTCGTGATGGAACTTAGACAGGCGGCAGAGAATCGAGATAATGTCCACGTAAATCGGTCGGAAGGTGTGCAGGGAATGAGCTTTTGTTCGAGCAACCGTATTACAGGAGCATGAGGGGAAACGTACCTATTGAATAACATGGGGACACGTAGATTACTGCGGTCAAACGAACAACAACAACGTAGGGAGATTCGAACTCCCGCCCCCGAAGAGACCAGATTGTGATGAATTCGACCTTAGTCTGGCGCCTTAGACCGCTCGGCCATCTCACCATGTGATGATAGGGTACGAATGGTCCACCGGCCTTGGACGGCTAGCAAACCGAGTGGAACACTCCTAAGACACCTGGGGAATGTAGTTTGACTGAGGGAGGTCTCTTCGCATTCTTTAGAAGGGAATGTTAAGGTCTTGCTGGTGTCGAGCGAGACTGTACATATACAGATCCAGAGGGTTACCGTAAAGTAGTAACATAGGATCAAGGAGAAATAGAAATTGTACCAGATAAGCAGCCGTTGCAGGGGTCACTCGCAAATATACACAGGAGTTACACTAAGGTCCGACTTTCAGAGAGTAAGACAGGAACACAAGAAACAAGGAAAGCAAGACGGAAGTCAGAGACTTCATGTAACGGTTCTGCCTAAAATGGAACATGTCGGAGTTGCACACGACAAACCAGTTGGACTACCGCGTTACAATCCTGTGACCCGTTACTCACGGAGTTTGAAAGACCGGCAGTTATCAGAGCTCTGAAACCCGATCCGCTACACTTCATAGTCACGCGTCACGAGCCAAAACACTGGCCCGATCCAAATACTACAATACATTTCGAAAGTTCAACGCGTTTTGTTCGTCAAATCATGATCTCTGTCGAACCTATCCTCGCCGTGGCGCCCTCCCCTCATCTTGTCCACAAGTAACTCTCACCATTGCCTCAGAAGGCTCAGGAACCATGATGAACACGGACAGTACTCGCTCGACTTACCAGAATTGCCTGGCTAACATGTATACAGCACTGTACGTCTGCAGCTCCTGAGACTTCATGAAATTTGAGCTGATAATCGTCATCTTATAGCCCCATAAGATCCGCAAGCGCTACAATGACCAGAGTACTGAAATCCGAAGTAAGTTTGACATTCGTCCCTTCTGGCTGCTCTCACATTATATCTAAGCCATTGACATCTTCAATTTAAAATTTCAACGTCTTCATCACCATTACTCTCCACATTGTGGACCACCCATGTAGGGGCGACGTTGAAAGAACCCACGAACGGATACCCACTGCCCTCGTTCATGTCTGTATTTGGCGGAGTTCTCAGTATTGTCTACTAGATCCTGTAGAATTCGCGACCTCACACCCACGCGTCGTCTCAGTCTGAGCAACATTACCGGTACTTGCTGTACAAATAATACACCAACGAGGTAAAGGCTGGTTCCATACAACTAATCGCTGCGGTCATGACTGATAGATTGTCGACTTAGGTGTCCGTCGTTCATTCTTGCTTACGAACATACATTCTACATTCCAGACTCCCAGTCAACCTTGTCGAAGCAATGTAACTCTCCATCCGGTGTTTGCATACACATCCGCATGTTCTGCTTGGATTTCGTCGTTCACGCCCCCCCACTCCGCAGTATGTGGGGTTCGCAGGCGGCCTCACACTCAAGGCAGCGAGCAGACGGAAGGTTAGCAGAATACGGGTAAGGATGGTCATGGTATGGGCAAGGGAATCTGGATTCTGTGTAGCTGGCTTGGCGCGGGGATGCTGGTGGCACCTCGACTGTTGCAATTGTCATTCCCCTCCGCACGTGGTCTCTTCGTCATCACTGACGATTGTCGCTGCCTGATATTGACTCTTTCCGCCGGGTATTTAGAGTTTCTGGTATCGGGTCGTCGTGTACCTTGGGCCTTAGCCATCGTCGTCGGTATCGACACCTTCACATCCACTGTTGCCATTATGGTGCCACCTCTGCCCACTAGTACTGCCATCCCTGCTCTATTTCTCATGACCGATCAGATTGGGTATTGACCACCTTTCTTTTATATTTCTGTACCCCTCGTCGGATGTCACTATGCGCTACCGAGTTTGACCCACCCGCCTACTTTGATATCTACTCTGCTAGTTGAATGAAACGTGATCTTGTATCTATCATTTATTAACGCTGACGTCGAGGCGTGGATCAGTATTGACCCCAACATCAATAGTCTCACTTGTTTGCGGTCTAGGTTGAAACCATGAGGTTAAAACACAATTCGTTATCAATTCGTTGATTAACAGATGTCTCGAGTCTCACCAGTGATTCATCCCTCCGTACTGCGCAGGAGTACTCGACATGTCTTAATTTTTGCTAGCCCAAGCTGTCGCCGCCCGAGCTTCCTTGGATGCAAAGAAACGCATTCGCCACACATCATCTATCCAGACAGAAGATCGTCCGTTCAAGGTTTTCTCACTAGCTTTTCTCAATGAAAAACCATCTTCTAATTCTCTACAATTATCAGGATTTATCGCAAGTCCTTCTCTTGTCTGTCTGTTTGACGTCGGAGAATGTGGAGTTTGACACTCTTTCCAGCACGACAGGGTGATATGAACTAGGAGGTCAAAAAATTGTGAGTATTACATCGCCCAGGCACAGGGCATGGCCTTCAATGTGGCGATCAATCAACGTTTAATCAACGATCGATACAATCATATGGCTACCAAAGATAACGATAGTAAGTACCTGTAGACGAGGAATCATACAGACAAACCTGGTAAGGTCGTAACTCGACTTCTCGAGGGACTCTCTTCGGCAATCACCACACGCACTGGCATGTTTTGGTAACTATGGGGACTCACGTTCAACCGTGTCTTTAATCCACACATGTATGTACATGAAAGCCAGGGGAAAGCTGACGTTCGACGTACAGATCACTGCGGAGAAATTATACCATGTACGTTGCCGCAATTGTTTATCATCCAAATCTGCGTCGTCTACTGCGCAAATGCAGTTGAGCGGGATTTTCAGCCAGTCAACGGCAAGTTCCATTAAATTGTGTTCTCGATGCAATGACTTTACGGTGATTCATGTGGTCGCAAGATCTTGATTGTCTTCCCAAGGTATATCGGCCTTGATTGCCAACCGCTCGATATATGGAGGAGGCATTACCTACATACGAGTAGTACACATGTATTACATTCCCGACTCTTCAAGTTCTCTCCCATTCCAAAGCTGAATACTCATGATATCGAGAATCTATACCAACTTGGTGTGGATAATCTAATTTTACTTAGACTATTTTCTATGAGGTTATGCAGTGGATGTCCATGACATCCGCAGCCGTGATCTTAAAAGTAGAAATGAGACTCAACAATTGCTCTTCTTGTCGAATCGAAACACCAGGAGTCCGGGACTCCGGCGTCCGCAGCCACCGTGATCTGGGTATTTACATATGGAATGACATTCAGCAATTCCTCCTTGCCTTGATTTCGTTCCTAGTAATGCCCCAGATCCTTGTTCGAGCAAGTGTAAGATGATCTTTTTGGCTCAAAGGGATATCTACTACGTTTCGGTCCTTGCTTAGTCGAGGCTCAGTATCTCATTCTTCTGACGTCAGCTGAATGTGCTATGAATTTTTAAATAACTACATACTTACTAAGAGTGGGCAGCTATAGTCCAATTTGAATGAACCTGTAACGTGCCCATTCCCGATGGACGATACGATATCTCGCAGGTGGACTCGGAAACCGCACGGGAATTGGAATCAATGAAACGTCGGGTAGGCTCTTGAAGCTTGCAAGGATCTTCGGCTTACCATGTCCATTGCCGCAGTTGTTTATCTACCATATGTATTACTCAGTACCTTTTTCAAATTCAGTGGTGGATCGTGTACTTACTACTGCCTAGTACTGCGCAGATGAAGTTGAGCTGTATTTCCAGCGCGTGCCACAAAATTGAGAAGTGTTAATCCAGTGACTAATACGGGATTCCTGTTGTTACAGTATCTTTATTGTCTTCCAAAGGCATATCATTGTTTGATTGAGTGATTGATCATGATGTACGTGGAGTCAAGTACCTACATAGTTATCTTCCATTCGGAGGCTGGGCACTACTAACTTTGAAGTCAAGAATTTAGATCGACTTGGTGCAGTGGATTCTAGTCTTACTTAGACTATTCTCTATGGTCCTCAATCGTATACAAGTCTGCGAAACATCAGGGCATCCGCAGTCGCGGTGGTCTCTGAGAACTTCCATTTGAAATCAGATTCAGCAATCGCTCTGTTGGTCCAGACACCAGGGACTCCGCAGTCGGGGTGATCTGGGATACATACGAAACGAGATTATTAAATCAATTTTTCTTCTTGTCCAAACACAAGGGTGTCCGCAGTCTTGGTGACTTGGGGTACTTCCATATGAAATGACATTGCAATTCCTCACTTTAATATTATCTTACTTTCGTTCCTATACCATCCACACCTAGATACTTGTTATGACATCCACTCAACGCAATACAGTTGCAATGGACCAGACCATATTCAACACAGTCGCAATCGTAGGCGCTTCTCTGAATGTGGCTGTATTGGCGCCTACACTTTGGTCTCGAGACATTCGTCGACGGAACCCCTGGTATAGCCTCGTCGTATCGTGGATTATTTACTCGCTATCAAACATATTGATTCTGGGATCGCAAACTGGACTTCAACAACCGCCCTTTGGGATATGTTTAGCGCAGGCTGTATTGATTATCTCTTCTCCTACTTTGTGTGTTCACCATCTCATCTTCGGGATGTAATTTCTGGCACTGATCAGCACTTGCGTACTAGGTGTGCATTTTGTCACGCGTCTCTAGTGATAGATGTTGGTTAATCCCGCATTGTCTTTCACTTAAAATAGAGTCTAATCAGAATAAGTGTTACCTTCTTGCATCTGCGCTAACATTTAACCCGAAAAAAGCAAAGAGTTGGATACTGAAACTTGTATGGATGTTTCTTGGATGTTTCCGTTCTTTACCAACGAATTCGGTATTATATTTTTCCAGCTGGCCTTGCTCCCGTGGCTCGCGTTTTTACTCAATGGATATGTCATTTTAATCGTTCGTTTCCTCGAATGAATCTATCTTTTCACTTCCTGCTCACTTGGAGGTTCCGTAGTTGATTGAAAAGCCTTCCAAGGTGGAACGCAAGCCAGGGAACTTTTATTGCTCCATCGGCACAAATGCCCCGTACGCGATTTCCTGTGATCACTTGGTATCATCAGACGCAACAATCACGTAGATCTCTACTACCAGAAACCCTGATCTTCATTGCATCTGGGATTATTTTTGCGGTAGAAGGTCAGTCAGAAATGCGTAATAAACCGTTCATAACTTCTGCTCAAGATTTCTCTTAGCGCGCACCTCCGTTATCCTCTACCGCCATTGGGGGATTTTTAAACAGACGAGCGAAAATAATCCGAATCTATCATTGTCGTTGTTCTTTCGTCTGCTGCTCTTCAACACAATTATTCTTATAGTGGATATGTGAGTTAAGATGACTTTGAACGCCAGCGCGGGTCCTTATTGATTCAAATTCGCCGTATAGATTGGATATGGTCGTGACGATGTATATGGATGCTCGTCTCTCGACGACCGTCTCCATCATCATGGTTGCGAGTGAGCGATTTTACTCTATCATGAAGGCAAATCAATAACGGGATACGAAGTACCTATTCTGTCTGCACTAACCTTTGGGACTCAGAGGGCAAGTAGCCCCCTCTCACCATAAGATTATCCGAAAGAACCTGACTCGTGTAAGCTAGGATATCCTGTTTGCATACATGTTTTGGAGGAAGTAAGATCCTAGCGGCGGTTTGATGGGTCTTGGATTCAAGAATTAAAACGCATGATTGTAGGGCGGCGCACAACATCTTGTATAGGTCTTTGGGTTCCCGAATGATGGTACCAGAGTAATTCAAACAAAGGACTATACTTATGTAGTACTTTTTCGTCACGACCACAAATTATAAGACTCTATCGGATCAAATTAGGCTCGAGTAGGCCGAAGGATAATGCACTATCCACGAACTTGTCCAAAAGGTATCTGCCCTGAACGATTTTAAAATACAATGGCTTCGATTTCCGAGATGTCGAAGACACAAAGATTCCACGGCAAGACTGTCTTTATGCTGCAAAATAGTGTCAAGGTCGTCGGAACGTGCCGTTCGGATATCGCCGGTACAACAAGTACAACAAGAAAACGGACGACCGATGTTGAACGTTGAAACGTTGAAACGTTGATATCGAGCTTCCGCATCTGCATCGAGATGGTTGATCTGTTCGTTTCCGTCTACGTCCCCAATAAGTAAGTCACACTTCAAAATTCCATCGACGTCTGATATCGTCGCTGAAGTCGCTGAAAAGTTGTAATACACTCAGCAAATACTCAGGCTTGTATAATGCGTCGAATGAACCTTCCTTTGCTGTCCAACCATCTCAACGCTCGATGACTACTCTACATGTTTCTCGGGGGCATTGGAGGATTGCAGATGCTTTGTACTTGCCCTTGACTTACGTATACAAATGAGCCTTGTGGTGCCAAGTATGTCGGGTCTCCTCCCTAGGCATAGCTTGTTCTTCATGGATAGCTGCTTTGACCCCAAAATATGTCCTACGAACGGCGAATGCTTCTCAACCGACGTTTGCAAGCCCACACCCAACGTCGTGGCCAAGGGCTGCCTAGAACCCTGGACCGGCTGTGACAATGTTGTCAGTTGATGCGACAGAAGCAAATGTGCTCAACTCAGCTACTTTCAGACAGACACCGTTCCTGTCCCACGACTACGTCATCGTCCACCATGCTGCTGGCAGCTTTTGGGTTATCATGTCCAGTGCCTCCTTTTGAATCGTCATGGATTTAAATTGCGCCCTAGGTCTCGAGTTCGACTCTTTCAATTTGGCAAAAGATCTGCATAGCTTCTACCCTCTGGCACTAGTATGTTCGGCCACTGCGTCGCTTGCAAGGATCTGCGACAACACCGACCGGTCCACCCAGCTTGGAAGGACCACGGATCTGCCACTCCCCTGCCTTTGGCGCAATGCGTCATCAACGCGGTTATTCTGAACTTTCCGTGTTCTTAAATGAACGCCACCAGATAACAGCGGATCTACTAAGCAGATCTCACAAGGTCCCTGAAGGGAACGAAGGATTCTACGGTTCTGAACCACTCGTACTGACTCGCCGGAGTATCGCTTCAGACAAAGACGGTCGCCTTTGGATGGTTGACTGGGCTTGGGCAGGATATTCTCTCCCGTTGTTTGAATATATAACTATGCAACTCCAGAACGAGGTTGAAGAGATCAGTGGGACCACTGACAGTCTGACCCCTTCTGGAAGAAAGCGATACCTTTCGTTGCTGTACCATACGAACTTTGCATTATTCTGAATTGCGCTAGTGCAGCGTCACGGCAAGAGCAAGAATGCAAATTATGTTGCTTTGGTTGCCTAGGTGCTAGCTTTAGGTGTGCAGATTAGGTGAATATTGATCCGGCCAGGAAAATTCTTGACGGCAGAAATTTAATATATACAACAAACAATGTAAAAGTACTATCGTATCTGGAGAAAGTGACATTACATGATGTCAGGAAAACAGAGTACTTTGGTGCCCCACATGATCTTTGCTCGACTTCAAGTTCCAAGCGGTTCTTGATCGACAGTGTTGGTCCAAATACAGCCCAGATGCATTTCTATATGACGATCCAGCCTCAGTATCAAGGATGATCGAGACGGGGTTAGGAATTTCCGAATATGCTGTCCAATGGATGATTCTCAAGTATGGCTCAGAAATTCGTGGCTAGAACCTGAGTACTAATATAGCCGAGATCGCAGAGTCATGATGGACGCCGTTGGTTATATTAACAGGATCATTGACAAGAAGGGGTCGAGGAAAAGGGAGCAACAGACACCAACAGATTAAGCGTTTTCATTTCGCTACCAAGAGACCATTCTAAGCATGCCCTCTAGATAAGTACATGAACTGTATGGAAGTTGAAACGATGGAGGAACAAAGAACCGATCAACGGCACTTAGATACCCATCATACAATAAATATCACCCCCCCCCTGCTGGTGTTGCGCGATCGCCTTTCGCATGAGCTCGCTTTGCATGCCATCCTCAACTCCAGGATTGTACATTCCGTCAACATCTACACCGTCAGAATGGAACTGCTCGTATTCACGCATGCGGATTACTTCAGCAATTGTGGCATAAGGGATGTTGAAGACAATTTCCTCGTGGTTTCCGGAGGCAGGAGGAGCACGGAAGAGGTCTTTGTGGCGCAATACAAGGTGGCCCATTTCTGTAACGGTAGGATTGAGGTCAATCTAATAACAGCTTATAAAAATGGTTCCTAGATCACGACAAACTAAATGCGCACTTTCTTACTTTCGACGCACTCGATCCGACATTCCAAAGCTTCTCGTGTCAGGGGTGTGACTTGTACGTAGGTAAAGACCTTATTGTTGTGGTCCTTGACCGTGAAACCGCCATCGAACGCCCATTGGTTGTGATGCCTAAGTTGAGTTGCGCGATAGCATTCAACGACAACTTCAAGCATAGGCCCTCGGCGAGAATTGGGTAAAGAATACGGCATGTCAATAAGAACGATCATTTTAATAACGGCAAGGGAAGTGCCGATCGCTCGAGCGGCGTCTTCTCGCGCATGAACGATGTCCTCGTCTTTCAAAGTTGACCACCACATTGTGGGCATCCGTCTGTGCTACCCTCTCGACATTTTACAGCGAAACGAACGATATATACCCTCCGTCTACAAGTGGAGATTGGATCTTCTCGGCGTATCTGGGTGATAGCTTGGAATTGGGTTACTGAGGTTTTTTTTCTTTCAATACCGTAGTGCGTATATCAACTGTTTCTTTCCATATTTCCGACTTTGCTGATTGTAAGGATAGCGTAGAAAATCTAGGTACACAATTTGGGTTACACGGAGATCGAGCGCCCGTCTATCGACCTACACGCATGTTCGTCGGCTCAGAACTTGAGCGTGTTAGTATAAAGACTACGAGCCACCATGGGAGGATGTGTATCTACTATCGACAGGGAGGAGAAGGCGCGGTCGGATGCCATTGACAGGCAGATAGAGGAGGACGCGAAGAAGTACAAGCGGGAGTGCAAGATTCTGTTGCTAGGTACGTTCGTATCGTTACCCGGTGCACCGCCCCTAACACCCAGCCCATCTCATCTCGCACCGCACAGGCTCCGGCGAATCGGGGAAGAGCACCATCGTCAAGCAGATGAAGATAATCCACCAGAATGGGTTCTCACGCACGGAGTTGGAGGCGTATAGACCGGTGGTGTATAAGAATGTTCTGGATTCGGTGCATGGTGTTCTGGTGTACATGCGGAGTCTCCGTATGGACTGCGCGTCGTTGCGGAACGCGGTGCTGGCGGATAAGATTCTGGCGTATCGGGTGCCGGGGATCAAGGCGAGCTCGACGAGCCATTTGCCGTCGACGCTTGTGCAGGCGCGGAGGAGGAGAGTGAAGGGGAAGGAGCTGAGTGATATTAACCCTGAGGACGATGAGGTGTTTGATGATCATTTGGATGCGGTGGGGAAGGGGAAGGGGGAGGAGGAGGAGGAGGCTGAGCAGGCGTGGTTCTCGCCGGAGATTGCGGAGGCGATAAATCAGGTGTGGAGGGACGAGGCGTTTCAGAAGATTATGGATGAGCATACGAGTAATTTTTACCTCATGGATTCGGCGAGCTAGTGGGTGTTTCTGTTTGGATTGTTTTGGGTTGAGCTGATTTGGTATGAATAGCTTTTTCTCAGAGATACTACGGATTGGGACGCCGGGGTATATACCCAACGAGACGGATGTTCTTAGGGCACGGAGAAAGACGTTTGGGATTTCCGAAGAGCGATTCTTGATGGGCGCCTTATCGTGAGTTTAGCGCCTCGGTCTTTGCATTCTCACGCTACTCGCTTTGTATCCGACCGGACGCTAACTTGTCCTATAGAATACACATGTTTGACGTCGGAGGGCAACGATCCGAGCGAAAGAAGTGGATTCATTGTTTTGAGAGCGTGACGAGTATTATATTCTGCACGGCGCTCAGCGAGTATGATCAGGTGTTGTTGGAGGAGAAGACGCAGGTGTGTATGTGTAGTGTTCCCGTACTCAGCTCAGCTAACTTTCGTCAGAACCGGATGAAAGAATCACTCTACCTTTTCGAGTCGGTGATCAACTCGCGGTGGTTCCTCCGAACATCGATGATTCTATTCCTGAACAAGATCGACGTGTTCAAGGTCAAACTACCGAAAGTGGGTACACATCGTGACGGTGATCGCGCTTATTTATGTGTTTGGTCTACCCAGGTCCCGCTGAACAAGTACTTTCCCGAGTACACGGGGGGCCCTGATATCAACAAGGCGGCGAAATACGTTTTGTGGAAATTTATGCATACGAATCGGATGAAATTGAGCGTGTACCCTCAGTATGTCGTCCGATTCGATTTGCGTCCCCTAACTTAGGTGTGGCAGTCTTACACAGGCAACGGACACACAAAATATTCGGCTGGTCTTCGCCGCTGTCAAGGAGACAATACTACAGAATGCGCTCAAGGATTCTGGGATTTTGTAGCTTTCCTATCTATGTATGCATACCCAATATTTGTACCATGTATCTAGTGTATCCTTCCCCCGCCCCAGCGCAAGCAACAGCTCCCTCCAATCCTCATGGCACCCGCTTTATCCAAAGCACTCGCCAGCCCCGCAATCCACCGCCATCTCCCAATCACAACCTCCACCACCGCCCCATCGCCCCTCCCCCCAACATCGTCCCTATCCGCCGTCCCAACCCCGACCGCCAACAGCCCCCTCTCCCTCATCCTCCTCGAATACGCCCCCGATTTCATCCTCGTCGTCTCCCTCAAAGGCGCCTTCCTCTACGTCGCCCCAGCCGTCTTACACGTCCTCGGCCACTCCCCATCCGACCTCGTCGGCCGCGCCATCTCCGACCTTGCCCACCCAGAGGACGTCGTACCGCTCGAACGCCAGCTCAAGGAGAGTTCCACGCTGATCACTGCGACGAACGACGGACAGCCGCAGCTCCAAGCACAAGCGCACGCGAAAATAATCGACGTGCTCTTCCGTGCGCGGACGCGCGGCGGATCCTACGTCTGGGTCGAGGCGCGCGGTCGTCTACACGTCGAGCCAGGCAAAGGCCGCAAGGCGATCGTCCTCTCTGCACGCGCGAGGAGAATGCCCCGCGTACGCTGGGGCGATCTTCTTCCTTCTCACGGCACGTCCCCGTCTCCGTCTCCGCTGGAATGCTGGGCCCAGCTCTCGGGGCTCGGCCCGGCGGCGGGTGCGATCGTAGGTGTTGGGAGCGGTGTGCAGCGCGTGCTTGGGTATACGCAGGAGGATGTGCTGGGGCGGAGGATAAGCACCTTGGTCGCGGCGGGGGATCGGGAGAAGGTGGAGGGTGTGTTGAGGCGGATTGAGGCGTGTGAGGAGAGGAGAGCGCGCGTTGTGGTGTTTGTGAGGGTACGCATGGGCGGGGAGGAGAAGATGAAGATGGAGAGGGTTCGTTTGGTGTTTTATCCGACGACGGAGGGTGCAGATGACGATGTCGATGCGGATGGGCTGGGGATTGCGCCGCCTGTTGTTCTGTTACATATCGCGAGGGGCGATGGGATCGATAATCTCGATCTCGCGGGCAGTCCCGGTGAGGAACCCGCACGCGATCCAGACGAGAATGTGTTTGCGGAGCTCGAGGTGAGGAGGGGGTCGAGTTGGCAGTATGAGCTGCAGCAGATGCGGTTCCAGAACGCGAGGTTGAGGGAGGAAGTTCGGGTGATGGAGAGGGATGTCAGGGCGCTTGAGTTGGCGTCTGGGGGGACGGAGGATGTGTACCCCCCGCCGCCGCCAACGACGGATGGTAATGGTGTTGGCGAGCAGGAGACGTTTGGGTACGATCCGCAGGCGCCGACGGAGCAGCCGCATGCGAATTATACGGCCGCGCTGGAGAGGTATGCGGAGGGGACGACGTACGACCAGCTTGATATGGCGTTGGGGATGAGTATGATGAACGCAGGGATTGGGATTGGGATGGGAGTGGCGGCGGGGATGGCGATGGGGATCGACGCGTCGTACCCCACACAATCTCGACCCCATTCGCAGCAGCCCCGACCCATTCTTGACCGTCGTCCATCGTTCCACCACGCACAATCCCAACAGACCCAATCTCAGCCTCAGTCTCAGTCTCAACAACCCCAGATTTTATCTCAACCGATGTACGCACCGCAACCCGTTCATGTGAACACGTCCTCTGGGTTACTCCACGCGCTCGGACCGACGTTGTTGGAACGGCCACACCAGCAGCCGCAGCCTCGGCGTCCGAGTATGGTGCGCGTGCCGGTGTACGATCCCCGATCGCAGGCGCAGGTACAGGCGCAGGGGCTGGAGAGACGTCGTTCAGACTGGGGCCCGATGCATCCGGGCGTAAAGAGGGCGTTTGGGGGGCGGTGAGGTGTTTCCTTTTCCTTTTCCTTCTCGCTCTCGCTCTCGTTTATCCGTCGTACGTTTGTCGTTTCCTCTCGATTCGATTCGGTTTGCTTCGGTTCCATTGGGGTTTTTTCCCGGTTGTATATTATATTCTTTTGGTGTTATTGGATTTTCGTCTGTTCTTTCAGGTTGTTACATGGACTCGGAACTCGTTCTCGTTCTCGTTCTCGTTCTCGTTCGTCGGCTTCATACATACATACATGCATACATTGATACCACGCTCTCCTCTCTCTCTCAGACTCTCTCTCTCTAAAAAAAACGTCTCATGCGCATTGATACGTCGTCATCCGCATTCGCATTTGTACACTGTATACATCCATACATACACTTTCCCCCCGCATATACACGTACGCACCATTTGTATTTAATCGGACTTTCATGCTGTGGTCGAAACAAAATACCAGTTGGTACCTACTTACCTTGATAACAAACGAAGTATTAATAGAAAAATAAACGTGTTTGAAGATGCTATTGATGGAATGAAGTCGAGTTTGAGTTTGAGTTTCGAGTTTTTTAAGCTCTGAGTTTCGGGGTTATGTGGGGTGGAATTAACTTCTCGTGATTGGATACGCGCCCAATTTGCTTTTCTAAACTCAGGAGGACTTATTTGATTGATATGTACGTCCTGTACGGGTGGTGCGAATGAAAAAGTTAATCACAGGAGCTTGGTGTGGGTCAAGTAGTATGTACTTACGTTGACAGATGCGAGTCGGAGCAGAGGTGGCCCGCAGTGGCCGTGCGCCAGTGTACAAGTTGTTTTTTTAGGGGAAGTTGTTCGCAGTCGCTTTCATCAATGGTCACACACCGTTATGAGATATCTTTTTTTGACTTACTTGGTTGTTCTTTCGATTCTTCGTGAATTTCTCCGCCGCCGGCCGCCGGCGAGCAGATCCGGGTAAACGCTAAGCTTTATCCTGTACTTGGGGCTGTCAAACTCGGAGTCGTGAGTGATGGAATATTTAAAGCGCCTCCTTACTATACCGAGACACCCAAGCACTGGCAATACAATCTCGTTTCTTGTTCTTGCCGTGACGCTGTGCACGGGGCGGTGGCCTCAAGTCAGCTTAATGCAAAGTCCTTGACTAAGAAGGTTGTGATTTGGGAGTGCGAACACTCGTTAAACACCTAGCCATAGCGTCATATCAAGTACAGGGACCGTCTCATCCATATTACACCACTTTTCCTGCCTGAAGTATGATCCAGCAAGGAAAGGTATCGCTTTCTTCCAGAAGCGGTCAGTGTTCCCACTCATTTCCTCGAAGGCTCGAACTCGTTCTGGTGTTGAATGGATATATATTCAAACCACTGCGGAGAAAATAACCCACCCAAGCCCAGTCAAGAATCCAAAGGCGATAGCCTTTGTCTACAATAATGTTCC
Organism: Termitomyces sp. K1Aa; assembly: GCA_018221735.1. Lineage (NCBI taxonomy): Eukaryota > Fungi > Basidiomycota > Agaricomycetes > Agaricales > Lyophyllaceae > Termitomyces > Termitomyces sp. K1Aa. The sequence goes on from JABAJX010019848.1 coordinate 36,780, forward strand.
AGAGGTTCAGGTCCTCGTAGTAGCTCAGAATCGTCGAAGCCCTCGTGCATATGCGATGCCCACGAGGCACAACAGCCACTGAGTGTTGAAAACGTTGAACAGCAAAGAAGGGTTAATTCGACGCATTATTTGCAGTTATCTGGGCAATCTAATGATATAACAAGTTTTTCATCAGCGACGATATCAGAGATCAATGGAATTTTGAAGTCTGGGATGTAGACGAGAACGAAGAATATCGATGCAAATGCTGAATCATCCCCTGGGTGGCCATGATTATTCATTGAACGACCTCGGGATATTTTGCTGGGTGCAACATGAGCAATGAGTGGCATGAAAGGGAAAGAGGAATGTACCAGTATATGACGGTAACATCAAACAAATAATGAGCTCAATAGTCGGAGCAAGCATGGGAAGGTAGAGGATTTCTCTGAAGCTCATGCACGTCCTCGTGAGGTTTAAAGAGAAGAATCTTAGATCTATCCATGATTCCGAATTCCGGCAGTGTCCAGACGAGGAATTTGGATGAAGCACAGCCGCGGGAGGGGGAGGGGAGGTCGGTAGGCACATGATAGCTGCAAGAGCAATACAATGAGAACAACCCTTTCGATAGTGCCCGAGAGTAGAAGAAGATACCGAGAGACCAACATCGGCGTTCGTACAAGAACCGGCGATATCCGAACGGCGCATTCCCGACCCAGTCCGAATGAGAATGGGTCTTAATTGTTGATTGTCGGAGTGATTTACTTTACGGTCATCATGCACACATTGAATAGCTATGGCGGAAAGATGGATGCGGGGTGGAGGAAAAGCGTGCGAAAGGCAGCAAAACAGTGCCTCGGCTGTCCTTTGATCCGTGATATTCAAATCGTATCCCCCATCCGCAGAAGACCATGATATAAAGGTAGCTCTCTCTCTGTTTCGTTTAAACTAGTCGGTTATGTAATAATAGATGTACAACATGTCAGTAGATATGAAACGAACGACGTATATCTCCAGACATCGAAAGTCCACTGTCAAAAATCGATTTTCCTCTCCTCTCGTTCTTCGCAAAAGAACCCACAATGAGTGCATCGATATTTCCTCATATATCCATTGGTTCCCCTCATCTCAAAGAAGTGATACGTGTCATTGCATTCAGGGACCTTGGTGTACTGCGGTACTCTCCTTGGATGACCATAGTAAAGGATATATGACTTGTGGAGAAGCTTGACATTGAACTGAGGAATAGCTCGGTAGATAACACCTCCAGAGAGGCAGAACGTCTGGTTACGCTGAGAAAATTAGCAACTCCGAGTGAGTAAGACGAAGCTCTCACTGTTCCTGGCATTGGACCCTTCACCGAAAATACAGCATCTGCCGAATTAAAAATGAAGGGTTGAAGTTCATTATGGACATCCCCCTTTGTGTCCTTTAACTCGTCAGCACTGTTAAAGGGAGATTTGAGTCAATACTAAAGGAATACTGCAAACATAAACCGGCCTCGTTGTCGTCGCTTGAAGGCGTCGATAAGTGTTCTTCAGATTATTGGGCTTGGCTTCGGTAGTTGCGTGCGCCATGCGTTCCGTTTTAAGATCTCGTCTAAGCCGTTCAACTTCAGCGATTGTAATCTTGTGCGTCCTTCGTTCTTCACTGACTTGAACCTTTGTGACTTCGTGCGTCCTGCGCTCCTCCTCGAGATCATCAGTCAAACGAAAAAATTCGGTTCTCGTAGCCTCGTGCAACCTGCGCTCCTCCTCGAAATTATCAGTCAGACCATCCAATTCGGTTTTCGTGGCTTCGCGCAACCTGCGCTCCTCATTGAGATCACCAGTCAGACGATTCAATTCATTCTTTGTAGATTCATGCATCCTTCGCTCCTCTTCGCGATCGCTATCCGACCTCAAAAGCTCCTTCGTCACTTGATCCAGCGTCTCTTTCACCTCTTTCAGCTGCTGCGCTAGCGCCAGTCGTTCCCTCTGCACCAATTCAATCCTCGAAATCCTTTCGATACTGTTCGATTTGTCGACAAAGGAAATCTTTTCCTCTTCTTCAAGTCTAAAGCGACCAGGTTTTGGGAAGGGCGCCCGAGACTTCCCACGCTGAGATGGTAGCCTGCGTGGCCGCGGAGGGGTGTTCAAGGGTTCGTCGTCATCGCTGTCCGAGTCCAAGGCGTCGGGAATGAGGGGAGGAGGAGCATGGTTGGGGGTGGAAAGAGCCGAGATGTGACCAGGACGAGGAGGGCTCGACCAGAGATTCGAGAGCGAGAATCTCATGTTGGCTAGAGTCGGAGAAAAAAGTAATTATGAAAGGAAACGTCCTTTATCTTCCTCCTTTTATACTTTGTACTTAGCCACAAATCAAGCCACAGTCCTTGAAAGGAAACGTCCTTTATCTTCACCCTTTTATAGTATGTACTTCGTCCTTGGCCACAATAAGTCACAACCCTAAAGAAACACAGTGGTCAGGACCTTGACATTAGATTCCATCTGTCCATCTCACCAGTACAATAAGCGACATGTAGGCGTAGTCTTGACAGATCTTCAACGCTTCGTAAAGTTGTCGAGTACTTACTGTCAGGACGGACTCAGAACCTCTTTGTTTCCGGACACGTGATACTGACGCACGTGTTTCGGGGTTCATTAGGCCGTTCTTTGCAAACTTGAAAAGACAGCCTTTCACTTACTCTAGCTCTCATCCTAGACCAGTACAACTGTGGTCTCTTTGTGTCTATCGATATCTATTGACCTCTCCGGACTCAGAACCATTGTATCAATAGTGCGTTATCCTTCGTCCTATTCAACTTCAAGTGTAATTTAATCCTATAAAGTCCAAGGGGGTACCCAAAAAAACCCTAACCCCTTGATAAAGTCTTATAACTTGTGGTGTTGTTATGGTGTGACGAAAAAGTACTAAGTTGTTTGAATCACATTCGCAAACCCAAATATCTATACTGTACATGACACTGGACTCCGGCCTACAATGTTCCGAATCCAAGACCCAGTAACGCGGGCGCTAGGATCTTACTTTCTCCAGAACATGTATGCACGCAGAATATCCTAGGTTCACAATCGTCAGGTTCTTTCGGATATTTTTATGGTGAGAGTGGATACTCACCCTTTGTGTCCCAAACGTTAGTGCAGACAGAATAGATACTTTTTATCCGGTTACTGCTTTGCCCACATGATAGAGTAATCTCACTCACGGGCAACCATGATGATGGAGAAGTTTGTTGAGAGACTAGCATCCATGTACACTGTCGCGGCCAGATCCAATCTATACGGCGATTTGAGTCAATAAGGACCGCAACTGACAATAAAAGTCATTTGAACCCACGCATCCGCTATAAGAATAACTGTGTTGAAGAGCCACAGGCGAATGAGCAAGGACAATGATAGATTCGTATCATTCTCATTCGACTGTCTGAAAGTGCTCCAATGGCGGTAGAGGATAACGGACGTGCGCGCTAAGATGCGCCATAAGCACAAGTTATGAAGGGTGTACTACGCATTTCTGACTGACCGACCTTCTACCACAAAGATAATCCCAGATGCAATGAAGATGATGATTTCTGAAACTAGAGATCTATGTGATGGTTGCGTATGATGAATCTTGATGATACGAGGTTATTTCAAGAAGGCACGTACGGTGCATTTGTGCCGATGGAGCAATAAAAGTTGCCTGGCTTGCGTTCCACCTTGGAAGGATTTTCAATCAACTACGGAATCTCCAAGTGAGCAGGAAGAGAATGGAAAAATTCGTTTAAAAAAACGAACGATTAAAATGATATATCCATTGACTACAAACGCGAGCCACGGGAGGAGGGCCAGCTGGACAAAAGAATCTTAAACCCGAGTTCGTTGGTACAGAAGGCAAATATCCATACAAGTTTCAGTATCCAAGTACTCGCTTTTTTCGGGTTGAATGTTAGCGCAGACGCAAGAATGTAATACTGTTCTGATTAGACTCTATCTTGAATGAAATACAACGCGGAATTGACCAACATCTATCACGAGAGACGCGTGACAAAAAGCACACCTACGCGCAAGTCTTGATTAGCGCCAAGAATAACATATAAGATGGTTGAACACACAAAGTAGGAGAAGAGATAATCAGCACAGCTTGCGCTAAACATATCCCGAAAGGCGGTTGTTGAAGTCCAGTTTGCCATCTCAGAATCAATATGTTTGATAGCGAGTAAATAATCCACGATACGACGAGGCTATACCAGGGATTCCGCCGACGAATGTTTCGAGACCAAAGTGTAGGCGCCAATACAGCCACATTCAGAGAAGCACCTACGATTGCGACTGTGTTGAATATGGTCTGGTACATTGTCACTGTGTATTGCGTTGAGTGGATGTCGCAACAAGGATCTAGGTGTGGCAGGTATAGGAACGAAAGTAAGATAAGGTGAGGAATTGCAATGTCATTTCATATGGTAAGTACCATTGAAGTACTCGGGATCGCCGAGACTGCGGACACACTTGTGTTTGGACAAGAAGAAAGATAAATCTAGTAATCTCATTTCGTATGTAAATATCCAGATCACCACGACTGTGGACGCCCCGGTGTTTGAACCAAAAGAGCAATTGCTGAATCTGATTTCAAATGGAAGGTTCTCTCAGAGTCTCTCAGAGATCACCGCGACTGCGGATACCCTGGTGTTGCGCAGACTTGTATGACCTTACGATTGGATAGAAGAATAGTCTAAGTAAGAATAGAAAAGTTCACACTAAGTCGGTCTAGATTCTCGACTGTTAGTGCCCAGCCTCCGAATGGGAGAGATCAATCACTCAATCAAACACCATACCTTTGGAAGACAATAAAGATCACTCAATCAAACACCGATATACCTTTGGAAGTTAATAAAGATATTATAACAACGAGGAATCCCATTTTTATGGCACTCACTGGAAATCCACATATAAGTAGTAGATAAACGACTGCGGCAACGCCGCAACGCACATGGTAAAATTTGTTCACAGTGATTCGTACGTCCGAGTCCGAGTCTAACATTAACTTCCTCCGGGCTTTCACGTACATATATAGATTATCGACGCGGTCGAAATGTGAGTCCGCGTGATGATTGCCGAAAAATTCCTCGAGACTCAAATTTACGAGGTTTTGTCTCAGGTCTGTCGCCGACATGTACGATCGTTGTTTTGGGTGGGTGGGTAATCGTTTGATTCCCACATTATGATTGAAGGCCATGCCCTGTGCCTTCAGATACGTTTGGAAACCATTGTAGGTATACGCAACTGAGAGCTTCTCGCTCCCATTCAACGACCCCTCTAGAATACCATAAATGTACAGGGAGGTTCCTAACGTCATTGGTAAAGCTTTAAAAGATCTATTTGTTGGGATTTTTGGAATTTACCGGTGAAATTGAACTCGGCGGTGGTGTCGAAGAACCCGACTAATGGTAAATGGTGTAAGTATTACGCCGTCGACAGGTTGAAGGCTCAATTGTTCCTGACTGGAAGGTATCGGCACCAGATACGAACTTGTGTTCCTTTTCCAGCCACCACGGTAATTGATATCCAGGCTGTCATCGTCCAACAACATGATTCCGTCCGCGATAGGCGTCTGACTTGTCGTGGTGACAATAGTATAATCTAGTGAGAAATTCCCAGGAAAGTTCACAACGGACAGGGTGTGTGTTGTGTCATCGAGTGTTGGTGTAGAGAACCAGTGCTGCCTAACAAGCAGAGTTGGACTTTGGATGTTCCCTGGATCGATGGGTACTTCCCATGATTGGTTGTCGTCGATGCTCACAGTGCTCGATGCCGGAAGATTGACAGGAGTTAATAATGTTGTAACGACATAGAGAGAGAGATGGAGGTCCCTGTGAAACCAGTAAGATATCCATAGAACATGGTGTATGGAGAACATACCATTGAAAGTCACACTGAAAGATGTGAGTTCATCTGTCTGGTTAGAACGACTGATTGATCCTCCTAAAGCCTGGGAAATTGGCAGAGTCACCCATCCCGGTGCAGAGACATGCTTCAACTGGTATTAATATTGTTAATGAGAATGCTGGCCATGTGATAGAGTGGAGGAGACCTGAGCCTGACATTCAAGGTGTGAAAAGGGATGAAACACAGAATGCCCCCCGATTGGCATTCGATCTGTGTTGATTTGTCACCATCTGAGATCTGCCAGGCTATGCAGTCAGTTTATTATATCAAATCAACTGTAACTACAGCAGAAGATTGATATAAACCAAGCTGTAGTCACAGTATTGAGCTCCGACTCAACTTGGGGTTCAATTCATCGGATTCTCCCGTCCCATTGCTCAATCGCCCGCCTCCCCCGCATCTGTGTACCCATTGGGGTTACTATATCTGCTCCCGTTTCTTTGGCGCATCACTCGTGGCACTCTAGGCTCCTGGAATCATTCTTCTTTGCTCTTTGTTATCTGTTGCCCTAGATTTCATCGGGCTAGGGTTAAGTGACCCACCCGCATTCCTTGCTCATTGGTTTGTCATTCTTGAAAAACATATGACTTCGAGGCTTTACTTTGCCGTCTGCCACATACTATAATCTTGCTTGGGATCTACTAGTCCTTGCTCTGCTTTTCCTACAAGCTGATCAAATTTCCATCACCGCAGTCTGAACTTTTAAATGACGGACGGAATGTTGTTTACATTTTCGTCTTTCCTACTGTCAACTATAAGTTATGTCCAAGCTAAGATCTGATCTTTGCATCCAGCTGCATATCTACCATCCACTTACTCCGTAACCTTTAGAAGATACACACTTTTCATTTGGCTTACCAAAACTTCGTGATATCTTTTCTCATGTTGCGCTACATGTCTTGTCATTATTATTGCTATATACAGGCTGATGATATGACAACCTGGAGGCAGAATCCTTCTCCCTTTCTTTATTCCGCTTGTTGATCCTCAATCCCGGGATGAATTGTCTTCGGTTGTTGTTCTAACATGTTTGATCAATGATTTTACCGTCATAGAGATCAAGTTTGAGTCAAGTACAATGGGTAAATGAATATAAAACAGGTATCACAAATCATATATATCTAAGTACTAGAACTTGTTTGTCAAAGATTTAAGTAGTAGATCTACTGTCATTATATTGTAAAGGTATATATCAGTGCAAATACTTGAGCTCATCTTCGTACTTTTTAAGGTTTTGTTTGACCTTTTCATCCATGATTCTTTTTATGTATTTTTTCCAGAAGAGTAGGAGTACATTCCTGGAGGATAACTATCTATTTATTGAGGCCTCAAGAATGGTGTAGCTAGTATAGGAAATCAAATTGTTGAAATGACCTTCCATCAGTAAATCTGCAGAATTCTGATAAGACATTGTGAGAGTTACACTTGTTTGGCAAGATTATAACCAGATTGTATATCATTATAACCAAATAAAAATATTACATCATGTTGAAAGTGACTACAATAATTGTGAGTGATTGTAACTCATGTTTCATATGATATACAAATTATAAAGGGGTAC